>LIEC01010659.1:0-43040 GCA_001925005.1 Drosera capensis
GTCTGCATTAAGTACTTACTCCCTACATTTCCTCTATCCAGAGCAATGCAAAATTCCTAAGAAAGTTTCTAAAATTCTACAGGGATGCATAACAAAATTAGAAGATATACAAGAAAATCAATCATAAAAGAAATTATTTCAATCTAAATCTCACTATGCACTCGCTGTCTCTCTTCATATCTTTTCAAATACCTGAAACAAAAACGTTACCACTAATATATAAGCATAATCTATATGCTCAAATCATCAAACCCTCACCCTCTGCCAAACCCTCGAATTCAACACTAATTCTCACACCAGAGTACCAAAATCAGAACCCTAAAACCCCTAAAAATTAGTGTTTCACCCCAAAGTGAAAAAAATTAGGGTTTTACTCTAAAACACCAAAATTAGGGCTTCACTATACCACCAACGCAGGTAATCCCGGCAATCGACAGGGTCTATCTTAGAAGGACAAAATCTACGCAGGCTTACTCTCTAGTCCCAGTATCAACCATCTGACAAACACTCAACGCGATCATGGAACTCTTCCCGGTCCCGCTCTGCGCCTGCGCGATCACGTCCCTCCCGTTGATTATCGGCGAAATAGCTCGTTGTTGGATCGCGGAAGGTTTCTCGAATCCGTACGCGTAGATTCCGCGTAGAAGGTCCTCTTTGAGTCCCATGGCGTCGAAGGATGGGATCGGTTCGATTCCTTCGGAGGTTTCGAAGGTGACTCTGTCGTCGGTGGAAATACGGCGGGAGCGGTTTGCGGGGATCACGGAGGTGGTGGCGGTGGCGGCCATGGTGGGGATGGGGCGGCGCGTGGGATGAGAGAGGTGAGGGGAGCGCGTGAGGGTTTATCGGAGCTCGTGGTCGTAGATTTTTTTTTTTTTTGGACAAAAATTATTATGTGGATAATTGATCCAAAAAAACAGATGTTTTCACGGCAAATGAATTAGTCCTTCCACATAAAATAAATTGAAATTGATTTGATACAAACAATTCATTTATTTTATGATCTTGAGTCAAAATATTTTTTGGAGTTGATAAGGATTATAATGGATAAAAAAATCGAGATAATTCTTTATAGATATCCTATAAAACTTAAATCATCGACGACTATCTCACTCTAATTTCATTTTCATTAAATATTCATATAATCTAATCTAATATATATCGTATTATGTAGTTGTTTTTAAGTGCAACAAATCATTTGGATGACAAACGATATGATAAGATATTATTATCATTTTTAAAAAAATTAAACTTAAAAATCTAATCTAATATATATATTGTATTACTCATTCGTTTTTAAGCACGTCAAATCATTTCGATGATAAACAATATTACTCTACACCACCCCCGCCCCTCAACCACTAGCACCATCGTGGATGTTGTGCCATCGCCGCCATCCTTTCCACCACCTCTTCCGCCACCGCTATCGTCGCCTTCCCCCTCGAGCATAATGTCTACGAACTCCAACCCCAAGTTCCTCAATTCAAATCTCTCCCCACGCAATTCCATCTCACCATTTTTATTCTTTATCAACAAAAGAGTTTCATAAAATGGGGACTATGACATTATACAACCCAAAAAATGATTCAAGTCTACACATACTCTAAAGATTCTTCATGGACCAACTCTTTCATTTAATGTTTTTTTTTTCTTACCAATTTTGTTTCCTAACCCTATAACCTGCAATCCAAACTTCAACCGTCATCAAATACAACTCGAATCACTGGATTGACCAAAAAATCAGCCATTAACACAACAAATCGAGTGACATACATCACAAGTTTTTGAACTCACCTATTGTTTCAGTTTGAATTCGCATACTATTTCAGTTTTAAAACCGACGTCCTGTATCTATTTGAGCTGTCGTCTTGTTTCTATTTGAACTGGCTCACTATTTCTATTTTGAAACAGTGCCTTAGTTCTATGAAAGAGGACGACAGTATAATGAAGTAGTGCGTACGTTCAATTTCTTTGTTTCTTTTTTAAAATATAAACTTTATGTGTTTTTCAATTTTATGGACATTATGTTATAAATTTTTGTTATGTATTTGTGTAATATTTTCTTTTTTTCAAAAAAAAAAAAAACAAATACACTGTTTATTAATACTGACGTACTGTTTAAATGAACAGTGGCATATGTTAACAAACAGTGCATCTGTGTTGAAACGCATGAATCTATATATTACCACATTGCAGAACTTGTGGGTGTAGATTGTGTCTCACAACAATCGTTATGTTGCAAATTTTGACAATCAAGAACAATGATTTTGATAAGTTTGTCCACTTAAGTCAAAAACAATTGTTTGCGATTTGTTGAGCTCAATTGAATTTGAGGATAGATTTGAATTTGTTGATGGAATGAGTTGGATTGGAGTCGATTTTGATTCTTCTCAGTGCGGCTTTGGTTTCTCGTCGTGGGTTTGGGTGGTTTAGGTTCGAGTAATTGAAATATGTAATAGATGAAAATTATTTTCCCGGATTATACTAGTTGAGAATTTTTTCTGTTTTTTAATAATTTTTGGGAATTGTTTCTTAAATTTAACCTAACTATTTGATCAAAATTTAAAGAAATATGAATAATCATATCTATAATTATAATCAAAAGTTAATGTCTCCAATTTAACATAAAATAGTTAGATCAAATAAAAAATATATAATAATTATATATATAATCATTAACAAAGAGATAATTATAAGAAATCCTAACGCTTTCATATATGAAATAGTCTTTTCACATAATAAAATAATAATATTTCTCACTATCATATTTTATATATCTTTATCTATATATGTATGTTTAATACTTATTATTTATATTATCTTTATTCATCTCATACAATAGACGGGACAATATTCTAATATATTATATTATGTAGTCTTCCTAAGCGATAAAGGACTAACGATATCACATGATATTATTGTTATTTTTTTTAAATCTAATATATATATATATATATATATTACCCAATCATTTTAGATAATCTAACCTAACATATATCTTAATCAATTAAAATCTGATAGTAATTTTAACTATCAGATTTTAATTGATTATTATTTAGTGTAATAAAAAAATAACTCTTCTCACTATGATAGAACTTATAAAAAAAATTTATAGAATTATACATAATCTTATCTATAGAACTTATAAAAAAAAATATAGAATTATACATTATCTTATCTACAAAGATAAGATTTTATTGATTCTTAAACATTAATGCACATGTGCCTTCATTTCATAAACCTACTTTGAAATCTAATATTTGATATTGAGTATTGAATCCTAATAAAAAAAATATCACGTTTAATATATAGTAACCCATATATGTTAGGTCAATACTATTTATTTTTATTATCTTTATACGTGCACATATCAATATTCTAATATATATCTAGTTACACAATTTCGTCTAACTTTGAACCATCTACATGTCTAACAATCAATATGGCAAACGACAAATCATTTAATTAAAAAACAAAAATAATATAATGATTGTAATAAAAAAAAATCATTTAATATCAACTCTACTCTAATACTGTCTAATTTATATCTAATTACACAAATTGTTACACAAAACTATCATACGACAAACCATCAAATGATCTTAATTTTATAAAAATATCTATTTACACATATATCATATGATCATAATTTAATAAAAAAAAAAGTCTCTATTACATGCTACCTTCGTCCCATAATTTTTTCTATATATACGTATTTTGTATTATTTTATACGTATGAATATAAGTCTCATTTTCATATCAAATCACGTTGGATCGTTCCGCAACATATATTAGGTTGAAGTATGTAATTTACACGATCATTGATATTTCACAATAAATTTATCAAAAATTACGTTTGATCGTAGTTGCACGCATGTCAAATTTTACATTGACAACGTGCCTGGTCAATTTGTTGGAACAATTGTAGCACGGAGAAAATATAAAGTTTTATATATAATAATTACTCATCCCGTACATCGCACTAGTCATCCAAGTAATGTATTAAAATTCCATTTTCCTCAATACTATTATTACATCCAAAATCAAGTTTTCTAAAATTTATTATATTTAAATACCACAAAGAACAAACGACGACGATAGCTGACGAACAGACGATGACAGCAAACACGACAATGACACCGATGACAAACAACAATTGATATGTTTCGGAAACCTTTTTGAATAAACAATGATAAAAAGTTTCGGAATTAAATTTACACAAAACAACAAATCAACCAAACCCATTTTTTAGTTTGATCAAGATCGAGTGAGAATGATGAAAATTTGATGAAGAGAGGAAGAAGACAACATTAGATTATGTAAGAAATTATTGAGCAAATCTGGGAAAGGAAACATTCTCAAAAGTGTGAAATTGAAATTCAAAAAAATAAAATAAAAAAATAAGAAAAAGACAAAAAAAAATCAAATCTTCTAAAGTCAAGCAATTGATACATTCTTTGAAAAAAAATCTGAGAAAAAAAGGCGTAGGAATTATGTTATGTTTTTACATCCGGGTAATTTTTACAAAGAAATATGATAAAGTAAGAAAATTTTAAAAAAATTATGAGTGATAGAATCAAACATCGTTTTACATAAATTTTTTATAAAATATTAATGATAATATAAATTAGTGTAAATTACCAAGTTATGTTTTTTTTTTTTTTAATTTATAGATTGGTTGTAGGAATCTTTTTAAACTATCAATTAGTATATATTTAAATTTAAAAAGTCAAACTTCCCCATCTAATCCTTTACCCTTTCTATTTATTTTAAAACATCGAAATCTAATTATCTCCAAGAACCGAGACGTCACCCGCCTCCCACAGTCATCCACGTCCAACTCCAAGTGGTTCAGGAATGGACCTTGTAACTGTTCACATGAACAGTAATTCTTCGAATTTTCGAAATGTGGCCGGGAATGCATCTCGACGTCCTGAACCTAACCACCTCAGAGTGCAGAGTCGAGGTCGCGGTCGAAGTCGTGTTCCGGCGCAGAACTTTGACGCCACGTAAGGTCCCTTTGGCCAAGGACGAACCTTTGCGTCTATACTGAATTCTAATCCGCTGGCCAAGGAGAAAGTGATAGCAGATGCATCTGGTTTCTATTACTTTCACATACGTGAGGTAACTGGGAGACAGAAGATATTGAAAGTAGGACCGTGGTTATTTGTTGGAAGGCCCATCATCCTACAGCAATGGACCCCGGAGCTGGTGATGTGTAAGAAGACCCATCTTCACGGAGAACATGACCAAGATTGCATTCGCAAGAATCTGTGTCGAGGTTGGTGCGGATAAAGCCCTTCCTAACGAGGTCTATGTGAAGATGGGGAGTTCTGTCCTCCCCCTGAAGGTCGACTACCAATGGAAGCCACATGTTTGTCCAAAATGCCATGTCTTCGGCCATGTGTGTAGGCCACCTACTCTTGCAGCCACTGTCATTGCTCCTGTTGTCGACAAGGGCAAGAATACCATTGTTGATATAACACCTACCGATGATGAAGGCTTCACATTGGTACGAAAGAAGAAGAAAACATCAAATGAGATTGTGATCTCAGAGAAGAGCCCGCCAGCTACCCCAAAATTGGTTCCAGCAGCACTAGGGGAGGACACCAATGGTAGTAATAAGAGCTCCAATGTGCTCAGCAGTGATGAATACGAGGCAAATGAGGAGAGCACGGAGGTCATGGACACGGTTCCTGAGACAGAGTCCGAGATCGCAATGGGAGCAGCTTTCACTGAAGGGAATTCTTCTGCATCCCAGCCAAAGGAAGACATCGTACTGGACCAGGTTATGGTTGGTCTCACTACCATGGCATCGAAATCTTTGGGGTCAGCTTCTGACAACGCGGCTAGTCCCAAAGCGAAGAAGGCCAAGAAGCATAAGACCAAAGTGGGGTCTAGCACTACAGCTACACATCGAAAAAGGTAGTCTGTACCTCCCAACTATCTGTACAGTTTTTATGTTTGTTGGTCTTTGGAATGTAAGGGGTTTAGGACTCCCAATAAAGAAAGCAGAAGTCTGTAGCTTGGTGAAACAGAGGAAGCTCAGTTTGTTCGCCATCTTGGATACCAAGGTGAAGGAAGAGAAGTACTCGGATACTTTTGCCTCGATGTTTCCAACCTGGAAATCCTATGGTAACTATTCTTGCTCTGATAAAGGAAGGTTATGGGTCGGGTGGGACCCAAAAGTCCTTGACTTCATTCCTTTCTGTACATCAGACCAAGTCATTCATGAGAGAGTACGGTACGACGAGCAGGATAGGGAGTTCATCATCTCTTTTGTCTACGCTGAGCACACTTTTGTTAGGAGAAGATCTCTGTGGACGGACATTGAAGACAAGGGGCACGCATTTGATGGCATTCCATAGATGATTCTTGGGGACTTCAATGCAATCAAAGAGGTGGCTGATAGACAGGGAGACACGACCAAATGGCTTCCATCCTTTGATGAGTTCCCTGCTTGTCTTGAAAATGCTGCACTTGATGACCTTAGATACAGAGGCTGAAGGTACACATGGAGTAACAGAAGTCAAGGAGAGCATGCTTGCTACAGGAAGATTGATAGGGTTCTGTGCAATTCCAAATGGCAGGCTGAGTTCAACTTCTCTGAAGGAGACTTTCTCCCCCCTAGGGTCTCTGACCATTCCCCTGTAGTTGTCCATGTTAATGAGGGCAGGAAGATTAAGGCGCCGTTCAAGTACTATCACTTCTGGTCTATGCATACGGACTTTCTTCCCGTTGTTTATGATGCATGGCAGGTACCTGTTTATGGGTGTGCAATGTTCAGACTCTACAAGAAGCTGAAAGCCATCAAGCTGAGGCTTCGAGACTTCAGTAGAAGGCATTTCTATGACATATCCAGACAGGTTCATGATGCTAGAGAGGATATGATGAAGGCACAACAATCCCTTGAGGCAAACCCCTTTGACGAACTCCTTGCAGAAAGGGAAAGAGAGACGGTCATGAGTATCTCCCAGCTGAGGCTGCAGGAGGAATCGTTCTACAAGCAAAAATCCAGAGTTCAGTGGTTGCAGGAAGGGGATAACAACACCAAATTCTTCCACAACTATGTGAAGGCAAGGGAGAACAGAAAACGGATTTCAAAGCTCGTTAGCCACGAAGAGACCACAGTCAAAGGAGAAGGCCATTTGCAGGAGTTCATTGTGGATCATTTCAGCTCCTTTATGGAAGCTCAACCGCAAGCAAACTCCGTGCCTAATCTCATGCCTTTTGTGAAGAGGTCGGTCCCGGAAAACTACAAGTACCAGCTTACTGCCGAAGTAACTGGAGGAGAGATCCAGCACACCCTATTCTCCCTTGCTCGGAACAAGTCTCCTGGTCCTGATGGCTTCTCGGTGGAATTCTTCATTGATGCTTGGGATATAGTCCGGAGTGATGTGATTCTGGCTATTCAGGAGTTCTTTCAGAATGACAGGATGTTTAAGGAGGCTAACTCTACTGTCATTGCCTTGGTGCCAAAATGTGATAACCCCACACAGATCACCGACTTCAGGCCGATCTCCTGCTGCAACACAATTTATAAGTGCATTGCAAAGCTTCTCGCTAACCGATGTGCCAATGTGTTGCCTCTTCTCATTAGTCCTTCGCAGGGTGCTTTTCTGAAAGGCAGGAAGATCAGCAATAACATACTTCTAGCCCAAGAGCTTCTCCATGATTATCATTTGAAGCCATACCTCCCGAGGATTGCCTTCAAGGTCGATATGATAAAGGCTTATGACACTCTCAGCTGGAAGTTTCTGGAGAAGGCACTTGGGGATTTTGGATTCCCAAAGCAGCTCATATCCTGGATTATGGAGCTCACATGTAGTGCTCAGTTCTCTGTCAATGTGAACGGGGAACTTCATGGTTATTTCTCAGCTGGAAGAGACCATCATTGGGTGCTGCGGGTGCGAAGGTGGCTTGGAGCACTGTGTGTCTTTCCAAGAAGGAAGAAGGACTTGGGCTTCGTCGGTTACCAACCTGGAATAAAGCCCTCATGTTGAAGCATATTTGGGGTCTTGCCTCTGGGGAAAGGACCATCTGGAATGAATGGGTATATGCTAATTTTGTGCGCAACGACAACTTCTGGTCCATGAAGATCCCAAAGGCTGGCTCGTGGAACTAGAGGCAGTTGTTACAGCTTAGGCCATTGGCTCAGCAACAAATCAGTTGGAAGATTGGGGACGAGCAATCTATCAAACTATGGTATGATTCTTGGTCTTCTTTGGGTCCCTTGTATTTAAAGGTTTCCAACACCTTTATCTACAACACTCGAATCCCAAAGGATACTATGTTGCACTCCCTTATTCAGGACTCAGCCTGGCATCTACCTTCAGCTATTCTAGACTTGCTTCATGGCTCTTTCCTTCCCGTTATCCATGGAGGGACGGATGTCTGTCTTTGGGATGATGGGAGAAAGAGGGGATTCTCGACTGCTTGTGCATGGGATCATCTCCGAGAGAGGACTCCAAAGGTATTCTAGCACAAACTTCTATGGTTCAAAGGCAACATCCCAAGACACGCTTTCATTACTTGGCTAGTGGTGTGGCAAAGGCTTCATACTCATGACCGACTTATGGGAATGGGGTTGCTGGATAGTGTTCTATGTGTTTTCTGCAAGAAGGAAGTGGAGACCCACGATCACTTATTCTTTTCATGCAGCTTCCTTAACCCTTTGATGCAGGAATGGCGACAAAATTGTGCCGTGAATTTTGTCCCTGTTCGCAATCCCACCTCTACTGCTGGCGTCATCTCTACTACAGGCCTTCCCTCTGCTGCAGGCTTTTGCCCTGCTGTAGGATGTCCCTCTATTGCAGACCTCCCTACTGGCCCTGTTGCGCACTCCTGCATCGGATACTTTGAGGCCTTACACAAGGCACTCAAGGCGAAGAGGACCACACAGATCATCATTCAGCTTCTGTTTTGCAGTTTGGTCTACACCATTTGGAAGCACAGGAATGACATCATTTTTCGAGCCGTAAAACCGTGCAAACATGCTATGAAGACTTACTTGTTCAAAGCAGCTATGGACATTGCCTATGCCAGGAAAGAGCGCCTCAATGAGGTTGAGAAGAAACTGTTGGCCAACTGGAAGATCAAACTGGATGGCTAAATTGTTTGTATATGTTTATATCTTGTGAGTCATGTAATCAATCATGTATGTAGTGGTTTTACTTGAGGAAAACTCTTGTAATATTTGTAACATGCGTGTATGCAACCCTGCATAGAAGTTTAGGCTTTTAATCATTAGGCAGGGAGATGAGGAGTATAGCTTATGTTGAGTCATCCGTTCAATAGCTTGTACACAACATTATTATTTTCAATGGTAAAAAAAAAAAAAACAATTAGTCGATTTGGATATGCGAATTCTTATAGATTCTTTATTGTCAGAATGGAAGGAGTTTGAGGAAGAAGGAACCACAAGAAATAAATGGGACGACTTAAAAGTTAGTAAACGAAAAGATTTTTTGTTGTTTGATTGAAACAGATAAATATGGACTAATCGGAATAAGGTAGAAATGGGGTAAAAGTAATTGGTGAAGAATTGAGAAGACATACTATTCCAAATAGCGTGTAAGAACTAACGTTATAGGTTGAAATTGATGCTGCAATCTCATTTCGACTCACCATTTCCGTCATAATATCAAGAATCGCGGCTATTACGAGCATGTCTTATGTCGCGCTTGCTTTTTTCGCATGTGGTACTGGTAGAATTTGTGAATAATGCCCTTCCTAAAGAAAAATCTTTAACGATTAAATTCTTGTATCTTAAAATTCTATATATAGTCCTATTTAAATCTATTCGTGAAAGAACATGCTCAATTTAGTATCAAAATAGAATGCGCTTTAGATTTAGTGGACGAAGTTGAGGAGAAAGACGCAAACTTTTTGATGGAGTTTTGATCGGGGTATCATCCCATTCAATCCAATTGGGATGCCCTGGCTCTCATATTTTGAGAAGAATAACATGAAACTCAAGATTCCTAAATCAAAGACGAATTAGTCCATGGTGGATTTCATAACAAAGAGATTCGAATTTCTCGTTTGACCTCGTAAGAAATACTAGATATAACTAAAGTAGTCAATGTAGATAATAGTAAGAAGATGCTATTGCTATATGATAGCGCCCAATCTTTCCGCTTCTAAAGTCGTAGATACTTGCTGAACTAATTATTTTCTTTATCAATAAATGTTTCATTGTATTTTTTTCTTAGCAATAAAAAGAATCTCTAACTTGATATGTAACTTCCCAATTGGTAGACGCTTTCTTTTCTCCAAGATCAATGAAGAAAAAGAGAGTTTGAATAAATAGTAGAGTAATGATGCCTAGTAGGAGCTGTCCTGGCCCCAAATCAATATTGATGAAGAATTTATTTATTAAGATTTGATTTATTTGAGTTCGTTCAAAAATCACGACAAATTACTGAAAGCCATCGTCAAATTCTCTCAGTAATCAAGAATATATCAAGACTTTCAATCAACAAAATGATGGTCAATCAGATCTCATTACCTCTCGCTGGAGATGGACAAGAAAAAGCCATCGGGGGACCCAGACAAGCAATAAACCCCTGTGTAGCTATGTACTTTCATGCAAGGGAGAAGTACGTCTGTCTTTATTGAGCTTTTATCTCTCTCGTAGACTTTTCTTTGATTAACAGTCTCTGTTTCCATGGATAGCTCGAATACTTTGTCACGATTCATCCACTTAATAATTTTTCAAATGGTTAAACTTGTCACTTAATGAACTTATTGAATTTAATTAACATCAAATCAATAGAAGAAGTAAACAATTGAAATTGAATTGGATTCGATCGGATGATCCCAACGAAATTGAGGGCTAACTCCCATTCATTCTTAGTGAATTAATTGACTAATTTGCTATCGAACATTTATTTTTTGGATTCGACAATTCTCATTTTCCTCAAAGATTTTGGTTGAGTTGGCATCTAGAGTAGCCTAAAGGCCCTTGATTTCTTTAATTCATTTTTTTTCTAGCATCTTTCCTCGTGGTTTAGAGCAAGCTCCCCTATTCATTAATGGCTTCACCAACTGATTGATTCGATTCATTCTTATATTCTTAATTATTATAATTATTATGAGAATTAAACCTCACATTGTCACTTCAGGTCCAACAGTTTCGACGCGTGAAAAAAAAAAAAAAGACTGAGAATAGCCCAATTGCTACTTTCCTTCCTTGATCACAACGACCAGAACACGCACAACACCAAGAAAGCAAAACTCGATTCCATCGAGTAATCGACCCGATCCTGAATGTGAACTCTCCTCTTCTTTGTATATGATCAGTATTCAACTCGAACGAAATCAAGACTCATCGGAGATCAATAATCGATGGCCTGAGACTGAGAATCTTACTGGAGAGGTTAATTGATTCGTCGGAGACACAACTCGCGATGCAAGCTTACCACTTTGTTCGCTGTTTTCTTCTCAGATATTCCCAGTTGGCCGGTGTGGTTTCCATGACAATCGATGATGAGGTGGAGTGAAGGTGCAGAGTGGTGAGGGAAGAGTGGAGATTGAAGGAGGGATTTGGTGAAAGGTGTGTCGCCATTGATGGATTCTCTGTGGTGAGGCCGGAGAGAAAGAGGATAAAGCGGGGATTCGTTTTAAATTATATGTTTGGGAAAAAAAATTTCGATATTTGATTAATTTTTTATAGATATATATAAGATATAGAGTACATTAAATTATATGAAAAAAAATTAATAAAATATATTATAAAGGGAGTATTTTGATATCTTCAAAGATTTCAAATAATCAATAAAAATGTATCTCATATGTTCTAAATAAAATAAATAATTTAAATAATCCAATACTTATAAAACACCGAAAATACAACCTAGTCGAAGTTTCATAAACCATCACACTGTGTTACAAGACGGCTCTGATCCGACATTTCTATCTGCAAAATCGAGGTTTGTGTGATTTAATCTTCGAATTTGTGTTTTGATAATAATTGGGGATTGATTGTTTTGATAATAATTTGTTAATGGTTGTGTGATTTATTTGGTGTTTTGGATGTTTGTGAATGATGTTGATGACGATAGAGATCGGGTCGGTTACGTCGTTTAATGCGTGTTTTTGACTCGTGTGATGATGCTTTATGCGGTGGAATTTAGGTGGTTATATGATGTGTTGGATGATCGATGTGGTTTTGTGGAGAGGAAATTATGATAAGATTTGAGGTCCTGTTAGTGGTTTGAGAAGTCGGTAGGAAGGAGATTGCTCGGATTTCGATGTGTTATAAGTATATTTGTGGTTGTGTGAGGTAGTAGGAAATGGTGTAGCTTTGAAGGCATGTGATCACAGATAGTCATCGACGAATGGAGGTGTGTGTATGTGATGGAGGATTCAATGAATATCATCGAGTGAGTCATGTTATTTTATGAATCAATTGATGTTTGTCGAGAGAATCATGAATTGGTTATTGAGATCAACATAGAGCCGGTGAGTATGCTTGATTCCTCGAGTTCTCATATCAATGTTGAGAAAGTCGGAGAAACTAATGTTTGACTACTTGGTGGATAGGAGGCACGCAAGGATAGTCATTATAAAATCCATTTCATATGTATCTCCTTTCAACGTACCCTTCTCATGGTTATTGTGAGAGTAACATTCTTTTTGAGGTAAGTTAGCATAAAGATGCATCTTATTATGTGGAACGAGAGTAGGAACTTTGAAGTTTGAGACCTTTTTTTTCACATATCTTTTTTCATACAAGTTGTATATATAAGGAATGTTATAGAAAACAGTTTCATTACTCGAACGGTCTAAGACGGATTATCTTTTTATCGATTTAATCGGTTGATTGAGCGGATAACTAGATTTTGAATAGGGTTTGTCATATAAATCCTTCAAATCTTTCTTAATTCCAAATAAGTCTCTTAAATCTTCATAATTCCAAATTAGTCCTTCAAATTGTTATATAATGGATCAAATAATTCATTTTTGGTTTATAAAACTTTATAATTCGAATAGAGTCCCCTCGAATATTTATTTTAAGACAAAAAAATCCATGTTTTTAAACAAAAGAATCATGTTTTATTATTATTTTCTTCAAACCATTGTTTATTTTGTCCAAAAAAATGAATGAATTAAATGGGAATCGAAGACATTCTTGAAATATCACAATTATATTGTTAAAATTAAAGAAGATATGGATTGTATGTATCATTTTATCATATAAATAAAAATTTGAGTGATTAATTTGAAATTATGAAGACTTGGGGGACTAATTTGGAATGAACGAAGATTTGAGGGATTTATATGATAAAAAGCCTTTTTGAATATTATATGAAAAAAATGTTTGTATAAGCATATAATATTGATTATAATACCTTGACGATAAACAAATATAGAACAACTAGAAATCCGTAGAAGAGGAAAACTCGATGATGTAGAAACAAGGAAAAGCCAAAGCTAAAGGATTAGTCATGTCAACACCAAGAATTCTCTAGGGTTTTCTTTTTGTGTTTTTTGAATCAGAGGTGCATTAATTTTTCCGTTTTCTTTTAATTTTCCTTAAACCACATTAGGTTAGCAAAATAAATAATATACGATTAATCTCTGATTAAACATTGATTAAAAAAGGAATAGGGATTAATCACTTGAATAAAGCAGTTACTGCTTAATTTGTGCTATTTGTCAAATTTTGCTCGTCATTCATCCGAAAACTATTACCGGGCGATTTATCACCAAATTTTTGATCGGTTTTTACAACACTATATAGAAGTCCCTATGATTAAAATTTGTGGGCATCTTATGCACAAATCATTTCATTTTGTACACATGCTTTGCATTTGTGTTGTGCTATCACGTTGTGCTGAGCATACTGGTTACTTGCTTATTGTCTTCTCTTGTTGGTCTTTCGCAAACTGTAAGGATACGTGAGCCTTTGGTGCTAATTCTTGAGCAATGAGAATGGAAGCTCACTTTAGCGATCATGTCATGCTGCTACTGAAGTATTGATTTGTAACTGAAGGATGATTGGCTAGGTTTTATGTCCTTGTTTTCCATCAAGAACCGAAGTTTAAAGAACTGATGGATTGGCTACTGATGAAGGCATGTATATTGAAATTTCTTGTTGAAGTATATTTGGGCCCGATTCTGATGTCTGCTAAGAGTCCATGATGAATGATTAGACACAACCAAGTCATAGTTGTAAATATATTGGTTTTCGATCCAGCTCCATATCTCTTTCCTTATCTGAGATTGCATGAAATGCCATTTTTATCCGTTGGATACTTCGGCTGTCAGCTACCTAAAACATGGTCATCACCTTTTATCTGACTTGGAGTGCAGTAGGAGCGTTACTAACTTTATGAAGTTTGTGATTTCGTTTTTCTTCATTCATATTGATGCTCAAACATTGCATTGATAGGCATTATACTTGACGACAGTCGCATTATCTTGGAGATGTTTTATTATTATCTGATTATGATTCATCATTTCAGGGTTTGCTTCGGAGTCCCTAGTTCATAAGGATGAAGATGCCGTATTTTCTGAAGTTCCTGCGATGGTTGCTATCAAAAACTCCACCTCAAAAATAGCCTATGATGAGTAGAATCACGAGTGCCTCCCTCCAGGCGACCCCAGCAAGCAAGCATTTGCCTACTTTGTTTTGACAGGTGGTAGATTCGTGTATGCCTCCCTTGTCCGGCTCCTCATCCTCAAGTTTGTCCCAAGGATGTCCTCGCACTGACATCTCTGGAGGTCGATCTTTCCAGCATCGAGCCGGGCTCCACCGTGACTGTGAAGTGGCGTGGGAAGCCCGTCTTCATCAGGCGAAGGACAGAGGGCTCCATCAAGCTGGCCAACAGTGTCGATGTAGCATCCCTCCGACACCCACAGGCGGACAGCAAGAGGGTCAAGAACCCAGTGTGGCTTGTCGTGATTGGCGTCTGCACTCATCTGGGTTGCATCCCTCTACCTAATGCGGGTGATTTCGGCCGCTGGTTTTTCCCATGCCATGGTTCTCACTATGACGTATCGGGCAGGATCCGCAAGGGCCCTCCCCCTTACAATCTCGAGGTGCCCACTTACACCTTCTTGGACAAGAACAAGCTCCTCGTCAGCTGAGGCTTATGATGATGAAATGATCTTGTTTGAGACGTAGCATTCTTCTGGATACTGCTCTCTCTTTGCCGTTCTAATTATTTGAGTTGTTACAGACCTTGTGACGAGAAATTGTCATTCCTTTTCTCAGTGATTTGTTTGGTGCCCTCAATCCGTCCATGCTGATGTGATCCCTGTTTGCTATATACTTACGAATAGGGGTGAGCAAAAGCATCCCAGAAAATCGAATCAAATCGAAAAATCGATAAAAACCAATCGTATCGGACTTGTATCAAGGCAAAACGGCCGGGACAGGAATCAGAATTTGTTTTGTACCGAAAAACAGGTCCGCCATGGGACAAAGGTTAGGCATTGTTCCGGTTTGTCGGAACCGATATCAGTAAAACTGTTGTTTTTGTGGTTTGGAATTATCCACATATAACTCTACTAAGTTCAATAATATTGGAATCAGAAATCCCTGATTCTCATATCACTTTTCTGGACATATATACACTAGCTATTATAACTGATGTAAACTTTGTTAGAGTGATGTTTTTGGGATGCTGGAGTGATGCTTTCCTGGACAAAGCTTTTGGGTCGTTTGTTCTGTGTGTTTTATAGTTGTTATTGTATTGCTTATGAGTTGTTCCAATAATGCATATATGTTTTATATGCCCAATGAAGTAGCAGTAATGTTCAGGATGTATGCTTGATGTGAAAATTGTTGTTACTTGGTTATATAAACACTGGCAAACTTTAATTGTTGGATCTAACCATCTAGATGCACTTTCATTTTCATTTCATTATATATATACTGAAATCCTGAAAATACCGGATTTTCCATAACGATAGACGGAGAGATCGATATTGGAATATTCATACGGAATGAGACAAAAATTTTGAAGAATCGAAAAAGTCGGGATATGATGGAAAATGGTCAAGAACCGGACCGTCTCGTCTCATGCTCACCCCTACTTATGAAGGTCTTTTACTGCCCGATAATCTTGGTTTATGAATATGATTTCGTTTAAGGTTTTTCTTTTAGGGCGGTTATGGGTTTGATCAGTCATGGATCAGTCGAACATTTGCTCCCATAGTTTCTGAAACCCAACATTGAATTAAAAGAAGCATAGAAGCCTATCGTAATCTTTGGACATGTTTAGTATCATTTTTGTTTTATTGGTTGATGGAATGGAATTGTTTGATATTATTTTTGTTTTTTTTGTTTCTTGTTTTCTATCTCTTCAATGGATGAAACAGAAATAAAAAACAAAAAATCAAGAAAACTTATTTTCTGTTTCTATTTCATGTTTCTCTTTACACAAGATCATTTTATTTTATAAAATAATTTTGGTTTTCGTTATTGATTTTTATTTATGTTATTAATTTTTTTTTTATTATTAATTTTGATTTCTTAAATTTTAAGGAATAATACCAAACAATTCCTTAGTTTGTGTATGACTTATTTTTATCTCCTGAAAATATGAATCATGATTCATGAGAGTATGGGTACAACAGTTTTGCTATCATCTCATGCATCCATAGAGCACTGGTATAGTATTAGATGACGCGTGGGCGTTGATTTTACTGCGTCACATCACCCTATGCTAGAAGATAGCAGATTGACAGTTGTATAAGCAACACATATATAATCAAATACTTACACCATCTCAAATTATAAATAATATTTTAAAAATCATATTTAATGATTTTTTAAAAATTATGAGATAATCAAATATTATTTTTTATAAAATTATCATGAAATTTAATGATTTAATTTATGTACTTCAATCCGATTGACAATATCTTTGAAATATGTGTAATGACATAATTTTTTTAAGTCATTAAGACGACAAACGAAACTACTCAAAATATTTATTGAATAGTATAATGATTGACAATACTGTTTATAATATAGGACGAAAGGAATAAAAAACATGGATAAATATAAAGAATTGTTTGATATCATTGTTTCAAATTGTAAAAAACAAAACCAATAAAATAAATAAAAAATCACATTGAAAATCAAAATGACTAAAAAAAATAAGATTTGAAACGAGATCTTTAATATTGTATTATGATGAAACGGAAAACACATAGAAAATTAATTTTTCTGATTTTATGTTTTTTTGTTTCTACTCCATCCGTTTAAGAAATAGAAATTAATATCAAATATTTTTATTTAATCAATCAATAAAAAAAATCAGAATCAATAATGATACCAAATAGACACTAAGAGATTGTTGAATTTGTTGATTTTACTACGCGACACCACAAAAGTTACAAGTCTTTATATCAATGGATCATAAGTTGAATACTTTCAACCATTAATTTATTATATACAACTTTGTGCATAACCACCAACAAAATCTTTTTTCATATTATAAGTGATTGATATTCCCTCCGTCCCAATATAATTACAACATTCGTTTTATGCACATAAATTTAAATTTATCTTTTTTTTTCAATTCTAATTTTCAACCATATAATGTTTCTCTCCATCTTCTTTAATTATTAATCACATTATAAATAATTTAAGACGGATTATTTTGATAAAATGATATAATAATTTCGAGACGAAGATAACAGTTAATTGAACCTAACAATTAGCTATAAACAATGATGATCAGAATAAATTTTTTATGATAGTAAATAATGTGAACAGTTTTTTTAGAATGACAAATTTGCACTTATATTAATATTGAAAATTTTGGATTTTTTCTTCAACCATGAAAAAAATATCTGACCAAAGAAATTTAATTTACACCATTTATTATTCTAACAAATGATTAAGAAAAAAAAGAAAAGAAAAAGAAAAAAGAAATGTCCGCAATAATGGGGGAGGTGTCCGAGACACAAGCCCGGAGCGGGAAGAAGGAAAGAAAAAGACAAGAAAAAGGAAATAGAAAATCACAGACAACAAAAGCACTGCCCGAAAGGCCCGTGGTACGTCTCTCGAGGCTGACCCATTTTTCTCTCTCCCCACGCCACTCTCCCCTCTCTCGCCTCGCCATCGTCTTCGAAAACCCTGGAATCAAATCGCTCTCCGCTCTTTCTCTCTGTTTTCCTCGATGCTCTCAGGTTGTGAATCAAATCGAATTGATGATATGAGATGAATTTGGAATGGAATGAGATGAGTCCTAGCATTTTCCCATTTCTGGCCAAAAAAATAAAAAAATAGAAATTGATGTGTGGATTCGGATTTTGGGGGTGTGATGATTTGGTTGTGTGAGAATGTGGTGGTGGTGGAGTGAGTTTGTTTTTGCGTTTCATTGATTGGTTTCTGTGGTTTTTTTTTTTTTTTGAAGTGGAAGATTTGAAATCGGTCTATTTGTTGTTTGCAATAGAGGTATGACTGCATGTATCTTGTCCTCTTCAGACATTGTCCGACGGAAATACCTGGTTGGTTATATCTGGGTTGTTGTGGCTGTTTTTGTGGTTGTTGTCATGGTGGTCGTGGTCGTGATTCTGATTGTGGTTATTGTTGTTTGCAGTGTAAGAGGTGGAGATGAGATGAGATTAATGTTGATGACTTGTGTGGGGAATTTTTATGTGTAGGCTCTCTAGAAATCTGTCTATTTGTTGTTCACAATAGGGGTATGGCTGCATCCTTGTGCATGACAAAAGTACCTGGGTGGTTTTACATGGGTGGTGGTTGTTGTCATGGTTTTGGTTGTGGTTGTTGTGGTCGTGGTCGTGGTCGTGGTTGTGATTGTTGTTATTGGTTGGTTTTTTGTTGGTTATGTCGATGTGGTTTGTGTTAGCAACTTTGATGTGTATGTTCTCTAGATGAAATATGGGGTACATGTGTGTTGTCTTGTGAGGAAATGTTTTTAGAGTGTGTGTTAGATTCAATGCACGAGGATGCATTTTTGTGCTTTCGGTAGTGTTGTCAAACAAGGGAAGATGTGAGGTTATAGTGAGGCTAATATGTAAAGATGTGCTTTAAAGTCGTGTAGGTAGTGTTGACAGCTCAAAACATACATCTTGACATGGGGTGTGCTGTAGTAAGTTTCGTCTTGGTTGAGTTTTGACATGGAGTGAGATATACCAAGTATATTCCATGTGATGGTGTGTTATATTAAGTAGTCAACTTCATGTGATAAGATTAAGACTCTATTTTTTATCGTTGACATGGGACATTTCTACTATAGATCGTAGTTGTAGTAGTTCTAGGATTGTTTGATGCATAAATGTATTCTCCAAATATTCTTTTCTATACGGCTTTAGTGCTCAAAAGTCTTGATTAAACCATGAATGCACCGTTTGCATGAAGGTTGAACTTGCTTGGTCATTAAAATTCCTTAATTTTTTTCCCGATTGTGCTATATATGATACCGACTTTAATTTTGTGATTGACTTACCATGACCAATCGAAGGACTAAAATGGTACGTCAAAATTTGGTTGTGTGATAATGTGGCTTAGATGGAGTTTGTCTGTTCAGAGTTTGCTTGGTTTGTTTGTTTTGTTTGCAGTGGAAGAGGTAGAGATGATATGAGGTTGGTTGGTTTTGTTTACCTATTTGATTTGGCTTGTGCTTGTTACTTTTAAGTTTATGTTGACTAGATGAAATCTAGGCAACATAAATGTTTCGTTTGCGTGAAGATTGTAGAATTTTTGTGGATTAAATACATGGTGATGCATTGTGGCATTCTCGTTGGTGTTTCCTTGCATCGGTTTAGGTTTATATATAAGTTTTGGGCTGATATTGAGGATGCAGGGCTATTGTGTACATATATGATCTAAAGTTGTGTGTGTTGGTGTTGGGGATGCAGGCCTGGTTAATGTGATGGGAAATGAAGAAAGTAACGATTCGGAAGTAGTAAAAGGCGGCCTTGAGATATGGGAAGATGGCCATACAACAGGAAGAAGGACTAGTGCTAGGATCAAAATATTAAAGGATGAGAAGGATAAGAAAGCAAAGCAAGACAGAGTGAAGCTTGCTGAAGATAATGGTGCTCGGAAGAGAATTAAGATGTCTCAAAAGAGAATAGGAAATGCCCCAAGTGATATAGAAATGGCAACAGAGCACAAGGGGTTCAAGATTGTTAAGAAAATGTTGGGTGAGCGAGGTGTTGAACTCATGAATCTGGGGTTTCAGGTGGAGACTATTTATGATGGAGGTGGCCATGCGGTGATTGAGAAAAGTGCTAGCCTCAGAGTGAAAGAGACCCTGAGACTGTTCAACAAGTACTACCTTCATTTTGTGCAGGTCCGATATGCATGACTTTGTTGCTCTTTGTCTTCATGCTTATTTTACGCTTTTGCTTCATCGGTGCAACATTTGGGCTTTTTTATTGAGCTTGATAATCTGGAGATTATCTATTTATAACTTAGGAAGAAGAGAGAAGATGCAAAAAGGCAGGAGTTGGGGGCAAAGACACCAAACATATTAAAAAGGTCAGTATTTACTTACTGTTGGACTTCTTTATTGGTGGTAGATCTAGTGTTTTCTTCTCTTGTCTCTTTCTCTTGTAGCTTTAATGTAGAGACTAGAGAAATGGTCTGCTGATGTATTGCTTGGACGCTTGTACACTTTTTGTTTCATAAGGGGTATAATTGTGGATATTCTCGGTGAACCTCACTATGTGGTGATCTTGTTATTACAGTTATGTCATATGCTATTTGCTTTTGACCAGAGTAGCCTACATCTTTCCCGTTTAAGTGGTGATTTGTATTTCGAAGTTTCTTTCTTGGGTTTATGGACGTCTGATGAAATATTCATTTCAACCGTTATGCTCCGGGTTTGACAGCTTAAGGGACAGTAGTAACAAGTGATTTGAATGCTTGGAGGTTATTAGTTGCACTGCCAATAATATCATGTCCATTTGAGCTCATTTGCGAATAGGCAAAAAATCTTTATGATAATGCATTCATGGGACAAAGAATCATAGCATGCTTCTTTTCATTTCTTTTTGTGTTAGTTCCCACCAGGCCAGAGAAGTATTGTGTAAACTTGAACAAATTACTTATATAGGTTGGTTCATGTGTTTATGTTTAAGAATGGTGCTGCTAAGGATGGGAAAGAGTCTGTACCGCACAAGCGGCCCGACTTGAAGTCGATCACGAAGGCAAGTTTACCTACCATATCCATTTTTTAATTTCTTTATAATTCCATTATTTTCATGTGCTTATCTGTTCTAACTCCTACATCTTGGTCCTATTTGTTGGAAAAGCCATCGAGCAATGATCACTGGCCCATCCGTATAGTTTCTTGGAACTCACTTTCATGCGTTGATTTTTCATGGTTCTCACATGATTCTGTGATAACTATCCTAAGTCTACAGATAAAATAGAGTGCTCTCAGTAAATGCCCATTCGAATGTCTATGATATCCCTCCATAGCCACCACCTTTGAATGCTTCCATGTTGTCTTTGTGGGTTGTCGTAAGAACCTGAACATTTTGCCTGTGGTATCAGACTCTACTGTGCAATGCTTACATATTTTTTATAGCACGTTAGACGCTTTTTCATGGATCGTATAAGGTTGATCTCAATGACTTGATGTTTTCCTAGAGGTGATTATGATATATGAGCAAGTGAGAATTTTCCATAACTCGTAGGTTAGTTGGGATTTACTTAGGAAAACATACCCTCTCAACATCCCCTATGCTTACAAAGTGTTTGTCGAAGTTTTACATGCCGTAATTCACGATAAAGAGGTGCATTTGCCTCAGCGAGTCAGTGATTTAAGCAAGAGTGTGGAAGAAATTACAATCCTATTCATTGCCACATCAACAGTTAATGTAAAGTGGAATGGTACTGGCTTTTTTGTGGCTTATGTTGTTTATGTGCTGTCTTGTACTATTTTGGTCTTTAATTTGTTCTGAACGTTTAAGTTTACAGATGAGGGAGAACAATACCATACTTTACCCGGAAAAGAGGTTCGGATCCATTCCAGGTCAGTGTCTTTAACTGCTTCACTCGTTAATTTGTTTGATGGTGGATGAGTTTTACTGTTAAGTTTCTCTGACTCTCTAGTCACTACTGAGATAGCTGTCCTTGCTGCTTGATATATATACTAGTTCCATAAAGCTTCTAATTTTTTTTTATTTTTTTTGTACTCAACCTGCCTGCAAAGTGCAGGAGTTGTTGTTGGACATCAGTTCTATTCCAGAGCAGAAATGTGCGCTTTAGGCTTTCACAGCCACTGGTTTAATGGCATTGATTTCATGGGGCAGTCCCGCAATAAGGTAAAGGTATTCTTCTCAAACTTAAAAACATAGCTCAGTAAGTGTAAGAAGATCCATGGTTTGTCCAAATGCATTTATCCTCAAAAGGAATATACCGCCGGAATCTGTTTTAGGGGAATAGTGATTTATGCTTATTTGATGCCTCTCATAGATCATCAAAGCATGCATGCTTGGAGTACCATGCTAGTGTGTAATACATTTTAAGATAGAATAGTTTCGCAGTTCATTTGTCAATCTTGGGACATTAATCTAAGTATTTATATTTTGTAGTCTACAATGCTTGTGTAGATTGCTTTTGTTAAGCTTGACTTTGGTGTATGAGTTTCCTTTTGTGTATCTACAGCTGTAATGATCTCTTCATGATGTAGCTTCCTTGTCAACTCTTTGCTATATATTTACATCCTTTAGCAATTATTTTTCTGTTAGATTTAATCTCTAAATCTGCATATGTGGGTTATATTAATTATTGTTGGGCTAACTGGTGTGGATTGAGTAGATATTTATTAGTCCGTGATGAGTAAGCCCAATAATTGCTAACATCTATATATATATAAACTAGGTGACCTTTCCTAACTCTAATACCGTTATATGTTGACTTATCTACACCGACCATGAAGGGAATTAGGAAAGTGAAGCATGTTAACGTTGTTTGTTCGTGATCCAGTTTTATAGATCTGATTATCAAATTGTGTACTCGTCGTAAGTATTTTTCGCTAGGTATCATAATGATCAGGGTACGCGTATAATTGTTTCTTAATCTCAGTTGGTATTCTACATCTATCTATGACGATCCTGAGATTGGATTTGTTTGCATGTGGTACCAGAGCCATAATAGATTAAATCTTGAATATCAAAAATTTAGTTTTGAGACATGAAAATAGATGTGTTTTAATCTGGAGATCTGATTTTGTTTTGATCTTGTTAATCGCATCGAAATTAGATCTGCATAGTGATTAATTGGTTATGATAAGGAGACGGAAACAGTGTTTTCAATGAAATTATAATCTTCAGAGCATCGATTTGAAACATCACGAAAAACACACCACATAACCATAGGCTCCCAACTCAACCGATCTGTTAATTCAAGCACATCACGAACTATAACCGGTTCCGCTCTGGCCAAGTGCCTCTGGAAATGTTTCAAATCCTTGGCACAGATGTCAAGAGCAGTTGGACAGTATAAATAGTCATAATTTGAGTCACCTCGAGTAGAAGTTTTTCTTGCGTTAATGCTGCTAGTATCATAACCATTGGAAGAAACGATACAGGAACAAGTCTTGTCAGAAGGTGGAGCTGGTATCTTCAGCTCCAAGTGCTGCCAATACCTTGCTTGCTTTCTTAGTTAACAGGTGTACATCAGTGGCATAAGTAACTAATGCCTTGAGGTCTTTGGTCTGTTCTTTTGCCTAAGTTACTAAGGCTAACTTGTTATGGGAAAATTTGGATTGTGCTTTGGGTTCTGCTTTTGTGCTGAAAGTTGTGACTCTGATCAAATGATTAGCGGCCATAGCATATGCTTAAACGATACAAATTTTCATGGCATAGCTATGTCTCTGTTCATAACTATGTGAGTTTACATAACTATTGAGTTCATGGCTTTGGATTATGAGATCACCGTGTCACAAATCTCAAATTGGCCATGCACGATAAAATTCGCAACTTCAACATGATGATTGGTGATGTATCTTGCTGCCCTTGATTATGATCTCCGGCGTTGGATGGAGGATTACTTTTCCTACCATAATTCATACATTCTTGTCTGGGCATGGGTTGAGTTAAGTTATTGCTGCAATTCAACAAGTATGAACATATATATTTTGTTGTTTGATCGAGGACACTGGAGACCTCATGTTCAAAGGCTGTTCACCTAAAATTAAGTCCTTTACATGCCTAAAGTTGCTTATTTGTTTGCAACTTAATTTAAGTTAGAAAAAACTTTTATCATGTTTTTTTAAGTTAGAAAAAACTTTTATCATGTTTTTTTTGGTAACGAGTGTTATGGTCGAAGAAAAAGATTTTATAAATCGCATTCGTATGGACCAACTAATTACTTTACATATCACTTATAGTTGCAAGCTTAAAGGTCCATTAAGATTACTTTATGTTTGGACTTATTCGTTTGTGAGTTAAATATCTAAAGCATGTTATTTTTGTGGTTAAGCAATCCGTCTTTAGCATGTGATTTGGGTCTTATTAGCATTGAACTAACCACATAATAAAATATAATGTATTAACTATATGATTTGGGTTGAGGCCTTAAATTTTCTGATGAGCTATACGGACAACCCATTTAGCATTTATTTTCGGTTGTTTCATTTTATGAACATCTGGATTGAGCCCATGACTTTGCATTGCTACACAAGTATGTTTAGATCCAATTTTGGATGTTGCATAAAGTAAGGTCAATGATATATTACTTATGCAATATTCGCATATTAATATAAGACGACATAATTAGTATGTGTGGTTCAAAGGTTGATATATCCCATCAAGTTTCCATGTTAAACCATAATCCGGTTACGTGAGTAACTTAAAGTGCTTATCCGTATTTCTGAAATGTCTCATAAGGTTATAAGCTATCTCTTGTTTAATGCTTGATCATACTCCCAAAGGAGGTGATTTTGTGTTAAAATTAGGAGGGTTTGCATAATTAGCATATGGTTGAGAGAGAAATCGTCATTGTGATCTACATACCTAAAGGTGATAGATTATCTATGATTAATTGAATTCTCAGATCCATTATTATGTTGGAGATTTACTATTGAAAGTCATGCATTCGATCTAAAGGTGTTTGCATGATCATGCCTATAATCTCTTGGTCTTGGATATACATTTATCTATTTTTCGAGTGTAAATTCACTACTCACATTGTGTTATTTAAAATGTCGTTATCTTATCTTTGATGAACAACACATATGTTCCTTTGAAAGTTTTTTATACTTCATAAATCGAGGAACGATAGGAAGGATTTGCTTCACTATTATAGTGGAAGTGCTTAATTATAGGAAGATTTTAATTTGTTCACACATTCAGCCCAAAAGTGTTTGTGTGATGAAGTTTTGGGATCTTCTGTATGTGTAATTATATGTTTTGAAAATTACATAACATCACAGTTTTATTAAGCACAATAAGTTTGTACATTGCGTGTCAAGCATATTACCCAAAGGTTTTTGTTTGATTATACTGGTATTAGCCCTTTCCACTCTTAATAGTAAGAGTGCGTGAAATCAATTCTTGTTATGCGATTGAGAGAAATACGTTCTATTTATTGCCCGTAAGGCGAATCATCCTAAGATGTCTGCATTTCATTTCTGCTATTCATGATCAAGTGGGAGCATATGTTCTATATGATCAATGGGAGCAGAGTTTATTATCCATGTTCCTATATGAGTTGTATATTGCAATGTTGTGTTTCTACTAGACGAGTCCATAAGGTTAAGGACTTGTAGTTAGTGGATTTTGTAGGTTCCAACTCTTAGTTTGGAAAACAAGGATATAGGCAGAGCAATATCTCATTTTTTGAAATAAAAATAATTATTTTCTCGATTATGCTGTTATGCATGTAGCATGTTATTTCATATTATATCCTTCTATCGACGAACTTGTTTTGTGTTGTTGTTTTTGACTTAGATGGACTCATGCGTATGTATTGTGATATTCACTTTTATGTGTTTACTAACAATATAGTATCATAAGAGTCTGTGTTACAATAGAATGTGTAGATCAAATGATAAGGTAGTCTCATTATTGTTCTAAGACCTTGTTCCATGTGTCTTTTATGACATATAATTTCAACATGATATTTGCTACTTATCTATTTGTTCATTGGGAGCATTTGAGACTCTATTGTGCTATTTATATTTATTTCGATAGAGTCAAGTAAACTGAACGGAGTTTATCATTATAGGAACACGTTGGTGTTTTATATATGACTCCATATTATCAAAGTCTCAACGATAGTGTCACTCTTGAGCAAAGACTTGAGATAACAAGTTGAGTCTTAGTATATATGTCTTAGGACACATAAGTGTGATACGTAAGTCAAGACATTTGACTTGGTTCATTTGTAACTAAGTGATTTTCTCATTCGTACATTGATTTATAAGGGATCGAATTGACTTAGAAGAGCATCTCTATACTAATAGTTTTATTATTGACGCCTAACATTTCCAAAATAGTTAATTATTCCGTTTTTTGTGTTCATTTCAAAACGGAAATTGTTTTCTAAAATTTGGTTTTGATAATTAATAAATCGCAATGAGAGAATGTTAGGTTTAACATCTAAATCTTCATATGTGGGTTATATTAATTATTGTTGGGTTAATTAGTTGGTGTAATAAAATAAGACGATGAGCTCGTATTTTAGTTTAATATGAGACTGGTTAGTGTTGATCGTGTAGATATTTATTGGCCCGTGATGAGTAGGTTCAATAATTGCTATATTTTTATACATACCAACTAGGTCATCTTTTCTAACTCTAATTGCGCTATATATATGGTGACTCATTTATACGACCGTCAAGGAAATTAGAAAAGTGGAGCCTATTAACGTTGTTTGTTCGTGATCCAGTTTTACAGTTCTGATCGTTAAATTGCATATTAGTCGTAAGTATTTTTCTTTACGTATCATGACGATTAAGGTACGCGTATGATTGTTTCTCAATCTCTATTGGTATTATGGGTCTATCTATGACAATTCTGGGATTGGATTTGCGTACATTTTCTTCATGCTTCTTTCTTTAGGCTTATTCTTCTAATTTGCTTTGAGCTCTGATGATTGGTGTATGTTTATGTTATGCACTCCTCCAGAAGCTTGGCCTAGTGGTTTTGATAGCATATTGTTTTATGAATTTGTCAAACGTTTTGATTGTCCTTGACGGTGCTGTATCCTCTTAACTTTTGCCTTAAGTGACTTCACATAGTGATTCATTTATTCTGTTTTGTCATCTCACAGGAATATTCTGGGTATACATTCCCTATTGCAGTAGCCATTGTGTTGTCGGGTCAGTATGAAGATGACTTAGATAATTCTGAGGATGTTGTATATACGGGACAAGGTGGTAACAATTTACGTGGCGATAAGCGTCAAGTGAGGGATCAAGTTATGAAGCGTGGTAATTTGGCTCTCAAGGTTTGTACCTTATTCCATTTCATAATAAGTTCCTACATGTAATTGAATCATATCCCTTGTACTGATTTATTGATTTATAGCATTTGTGGAACTTCTCATTTGGCTAGTTCTGTGATCAACCGGTGGATGAACTGAATTTTTTTTGCTTGTTTAAATGGTCATGGAGATTAGCCATGAACTCTATTTTTGAAGTTGGTGCTTAATATGGAATATCTAAAATTTTATGTTAGATCTGTCCTATGTCAGAAACTCTCATCAGAAGTTCTTAGATCCGCTTCATATCCTGGCTGTATGCAATTTAAAAAATATGTATTTTGCATTGTTGTAATAGAATTTAAACTTTTCTTTCTTGGAATGATACTAATAATGCCGTGGACCTTGTACCCAACTACTTGTGTTTTTGAGAGAATTGATTTCTCAACTTATTTATCTGAGCACTGTGATCTGCGTCACAAGTTTAAATCCTACAATCGCTTGCTGTTAAATTGTCATTTGGTTGTTTTGGGATTGTGCATTGCCTTCTTTTAGGTCTCTGAAGGAAATTAATGTGATGAGTGTTGAGATGCTAATATGTTATGGGCTTCTACCATCAACTTGAGCTTCTTCTTTTTTTGGGTCGAAATCACCTTGAGCTTTTAATCCTATTTAAAAACATCAGTCATTGTCATATTTCTTTAAATGTATTTCTGATTATCCGCATGGGAAGATCATGGAGATTTTACAATACCGTGATCAGTCTTAGCTAAAGCTTTTTCGGGGCGAAGATAATGTGAGCATATTTTCGGCTAACATTCTAGAGGTTTGGGTGATCATTGGAAAATGTGCCGATACTTCTAGAGGTTTTGCTCGACCATCTCTGATGTCTCCTCGGACATGATTACATTCCTCATCCTTTTTTTTTCTGTTGCAGAACAATATGGATCAGTGTTTGCCGGTGCGGGTTATTCGTGGTCACGATTCAAAATCAAGCTATGTTGGCAGGGTCTACACTTATGATGGCTTGTACAAGGTTAAATTGCCTGCTAGATCATTTTCTACCATTCTGTTTTAAATCGCCGTTGTGTGCTGGAAGAACCCACACATATACAGCTTTAGTCTTTTCACTTCTTAAGGTTGCTAAAGGAGACTATGCAATGCCTGCCTTTTGTGTATCTATGGGAGGAAAATAATTGTTGGCCAATGCAGGGTTTAACGCCGCTGGTGATATCTCTTGTTGGTAGTTTGGAGCAGTTTTTTGGAAAGGCTTCAAGTGCTGGTGCTTGCGTTGTCTTATGTAGGGGTGAACATTGGATTGGATTATCCATGATCCAACCCAATCCAATGCTAATGGATTGGATAAAATTTTGAGTTGGATTATGATAGTTGGATCAAAATAAAATCCATGGATTGTTGACGGCTAAAACCATAATTTAAACAATAAATAAAAAACATTGATTTAGCCAAAATTAGATCATAATCGCCGTCTTGTTTTGATACTCACCCAAAATTAGGATTTTCTTTTAAGATAGGCCAATGTGAGAATTTAGATTGTTGAGTAGTGGTGGATTAGTGGATTTGGTTCATGTTGTATAGATATGATGAAGTATTGTTTGTCATTTATGGTGAAAATTATTCGATTGTGTATTAAGTTTGTAATTCGTTGTTAGAAATGTAGTTCGGTTCTTGGGTTGTTATTAAGGTAATAATTATGAATCCATTGTTATGATCCGAAATATCGAGGGTTACCACTCTGAATTTCGCTACGCATAAATTCTTTTAACATGTAAGGTATAGATGGATGTATCATGGCATAGATGATGTTCGTGTTAGTAAGTTTACAATATTGTGATACATGATGTGTTCCATATTATCATTATGATATTGTTATTATATGAAATAGATATATAATTAAATATTTTCTAATTTCGTGAATTAATGCAAAAAAGTAAAAAAGATTAATATGTAACTTTAATTTTTCATTAATTAACAATATAACACAATGAAAAAAAAATCTATCGATTTCTTTCAATGGATTGGATTGGATCACTAAAAATTATGGATTGGTATGACTTTGGATTGGATTGAGTATGGATTTTAATCCAATCCAATCCATGATCACCCGAGTCTTATGGGATTCCAAAATCCAAACCACTCAAAAAAGTGGCCAACACTGTCATTAATTGGTTATAGTGCCCAAGTGGCTACTTAATTCGCATAAGCATCTGCAGACACTTCTCTTCAATGGGATTAGTTTGATTAGAATAACTCCATGTTGGTTTTTGGAAGAAGCATGCTAGTGATTAATATCTTTACTTTGGGCAATATATACCGATCAAATTGTGCTCATTGCTTTAATTCTGCTTAGATTGTGCAATATTGGCCGGAAAAAGGCGTTTCTGGTTACACGGTCTACAAATTTCGCCTGAAGAGACTGGAAGGGCAACCTGAATTAACAACCAATCAGGTTAGATATTTTTTGATAAATTTGGTTTAGTTGGATATGATTTGGCAATTGATTGCATGCATTGGTTTTGCTAAGCCACCAACACTTGATGTTTGTGGTCTACACTTGATTTATTGGTATTTGTTAGCCTTTGGATATTGGTTATGGTGGCAGGTGCAGTTTGTTCGTGGACGAATTCCTGACTCAGTTTCTGAAGTGCGGGGGTATGCAACATATTTTAGAAAGACTTGAATATTTTGTTATTTGAGATTTTAATCATACTATCTCTTTCTTCATGCTTGGGTGGTCAAAATAGGCTGGTATGCGCAGATATTTCTGATGGTCAAGAAGATTCTCCGATCCCTGCAACAAACTTGGTTGATAATCCACCTGTTCCACCTACTGGCAAGTCATCTTACGTCTTCTTATTTGGTTAACTTGTAACTTGTGGTAGGATAACCTACTGGGAGGACATCTGTCTCTTTTGTAATTTGTTTTTTAACTTTTGGTGAATGGATCACCTATGCCTATGGCTTCACGTTGTGGGTTACCTACTTGGAGGACAGCCATCTCTTTTCTACTCCCTCCGTCTGGAAAAAAATACAACAATTTTCCTTATTTGTCCGTCCAATAAAAATTACAACAATTTTTAAAATGGAAAGTTTTTCCAATCAAAATACCAAAATATCCTTATCTTCACTTTATTTCACATCATCCTCATCCATTATCATTTCTTCTTTCATAATTTTGCACGCACTTTTCACCTTGTCTCTTTTCCCACTACCATGGGCAAAATTGTAATGCACACCAATAATCCACTATTTTCCTTAATCTTTGTGCCATAAGTCCATGTTGCAATTAAAGCTGGATGGAGGGTGTAGTATTTATGCATGCATCTATAGTATTTGGCAATTTTCTAGTGATGCTTTAATGCTCTCTTTCACTCCCCAGATTTGCTTTTTCGACCCATTACATGTCCTTGGGGTTTGTATAGTACCTACCCCCCCCCCCCCCCCCCCCCTTTTTGTGGAGAAAAAACAAATCTGTTTGGTTTTTTTAATGATAAAAGACAAGAAAAAAAGATCCGAAAAAGTGGTTTTCAAATTTTCCCTCTGAACATGGTATTCTAGACTATGTATTCCAATTGTTCTTATTTTGGTTTGGTGTTATCATTTTTTATTGTTTCCAAACAGAGGAAATGTTGCTATCATCGTTCTTAAGCAATGAAAGAATTCTTGTCCTTTCCATTGACTGCATTGGGTTGTTAGTTTTCTGTGTTTTTAATGAGAGGCAAGTCAGTTTGCCCGGACTTCTTAATCGGCAAAAGTATTATAGATTTCAAACTAATTTCAGGTTACAAGTACTGCAGAGCAAACCAAGTTGCAAATAACGTGAAGATTCCCAGTCCTACATGTGGATGTGGTTGTAAAGGAACTTGTACAGATCCTAAGACATGTGCTTGTGCCCGTCTAAATGGTTCTGATTTCCCATATGTTCATAAGGATGGTGGCAGGTGAGAATCTTATGTTACGGAGTGACAATACTTCTTCTTAATTGTACTAATTGGTTAGGAGACAGATATAGATCTTGTGGTCAAACTTATCATGATGCCCCATTATTGTTTGGGGAGTGCTTTTGTGAATAATTGTCATCACCCTTTCGATACACAAAATTGCTTTATACTCTATAGAAAGAATTTGTTCAACACCCAATATGTGGTAAATTTTGGACTTAGGTTTTCTGGTAATGTGCCATATGTTCTCCTGTTACAGGAGAACAAACATTCATAAAATTGTGGTTTTTATGCTATCATTGGTATTAATTTTGTCCGGCTTAGAGAGTTTAGTGATCAGTAGTATACAAGTCGATTAGTGTTGTGGTTTCTGCCTATACATAACACACCTTTAATTTTTTCTCGTCGCTTTTCAGGCTAATTGAAGCAAAAGCTGTTGTATTTGAATGCGGTCCGAAGTGTGGCTGTGGACCTGGCTGTGTCAACCGAACATCTCAAAGAGGACTTAGATATCGTTTTGAGGTGAAAAGATATGTCAGTCGGCTGTGACATAGGGGAGGTTGTTTTTGCTATATCCTGTTGTGATAATCTATTTATTTGTCTATCGATAGGTCTTCCGAACACCAAAGAAAGGATGGGCTGTGAGATCCTGGGACTTCATTCCTTCTGGTGCACCTGTCTGTGAATATACTGGGATATTGAAGAGGTCTGATGAAGTTGAAAGTTTTGCTGACAATAACTACATATTTGACATCGATTGTTTGCAGACGATGAAGGGTCTGGATGGAAGAGAGGTCTGGGTTGAAATTTCATTTTTCTTTCTACAACGAGCATTACCTGTAAAAGTGAAAGTCATATAATTGGAACACCAAACCCTGGTATTGGCTTTTTAGAGTGCTCCATTTCCATTGGAATGCAAAAGGAAAGATGACGAGTTTTAGATGCATATAGTGATCTATGTCAAGCTTTCCTGCTGGCTTTTTGAAATTTCCAATGAAACCATTTATACTTTTTGAAATTTGAGGTTTCTGGTTGAAGTGATTATTTCATTCGTTAATTAGGATCCACATCAATCTCAGAAATATCTTGGTGCAAAAATATTGAGAAACTATTTTAAGTTTCTCCTGAAGCGCCCCCCCCCCCCCCCCCTCCTCCTCATCAAAAGAACATAAAACAAAAGCATATCATGTTGTTTAACGAAAGCCACATCATGTAATTTTCATTGGGTCATTTTCATCTAACAATTGAGTTTCTTGTCTTCTTTCTTATTGTCGTTTATTTTTCTACTGGAACTGGCGAAAGAAAAAAGGGCAAAAACCTAGGCTGTACCTATTTGTTGGATTCTGTTTAAAACAGTTATTAACACTAACTTGTGGCAACTGGATACATCGCTGACGCTTTCAGTATTATATGACAGCGACGACTGCGCGATGTATCTATACCTGCTGGCAGTTTTGGGGACAAATGTGATGAAAAGGCAACTGAAAGTGCTCCAGAATTCTGTATTGATGCTGGTTCAAATGGGAACATTGCCAGGTTTATCAATCATAGCTGTGAACCGAATCTTTTTGTTCAATGCGTGCTCAGTAGTCACCATGACATCAAGCTTGCAAGGGTGATACTGTTCGCTGCTGACAATATACCACCTCTACAGGTTAGCACAAGTTGCTTCCTACTGATCGGTTAGCGTACTTTCTTTGCTTTAAATACAATGAGGTTGAGTTATGAATTGGGAGTTAGAATTGCAGCCTCAATTAAATCATTTTTTTCCCTAGATGAGTTCCGATTTTAGGAGGAATTTCAGTTGTTCTCTAATGCCAAAATTAGATGTGCTGCACCTAGCATTTCAGTTACGATTATTCCTTTCCATTTCTTCACCTAGCTTAACTCATCTGTCTTATTCACACATGTGCTGCAGTGCCAAAATTTGCATCATGACACTCGTATGGGAGAGGCAAGATGAAAAAGATTTAATAGTTGAGATTAAAATACAAGAATGCATGGTTAGAACTGTAATGTGTGTAATCTAATCCTATAAATTCGTCATACTTCCTCTTCTGCAATCATGGTAAGCTTAAGCGCTTAAATAGTGGGTGTGTATTTTCAATCGTAACCAGCCCTTACCGCGATCAGCCTTTACCGGCTAGACCAAGGAGAGAGGAAGAGTCTTCTCTTTAGGCTTGTTGTATAGTTTCGATAGTCATAGCTTCTCCAACAAGGCCTCCCTCGGGCGCAGTTGAAGCCTTCGGCTTGTCTTTGTCAAGGGGAAATTATGATTTGGTACCCAGTTTTGTATTTCTTATATTTTGGTACCCATTTTGATTTTGACTTTTCACACACATATGTTATAGAGTTCACAGCGTTAACATTTAAAGTTCACGATTTCTAATGGGTATTAAAACGTAAGCGAAACTTCACGTAGATACTTTTGTGTAATTTGCCATAAATTATTTTAACTTGTCAATTTTAGCTAAATCTAGACACATATCTTGGCACAAACTTTTACTTTTTTTCCCCTTTATTCTCCAGCAAGCGTGTTATTGGCAAAAACTCGTTTGTGGTTTTACTTAGTTTTAGCTTCTTGTTTTTCATTTATGCAAATTAATCACAAATCACACCGCGATTTCTTGTTCTTTTTTTTTCTTTTTTTCTTTTGCTTCTTCCATTCAACATGCATGCGTCGTTTATGTATATCTGCTCTAGTTTTTCCTGCGTCAACAAATCTGATGGCACTGACATATCCCTTTTGTTTGGCAGGAACTTACATACGACTACGGTTATGCACTGGACAGTGTCATATGTCCTGATGGAGAAACGAAGAAGCTGATTTGCTATTGTGGTGCTTCTGGTTGTCGCAAACGCTTATTCTAAGCTTTCTCAGCTGATGCAACCAGCTTTCTTTAGTCCGAGCCCTTGGATATATGGGTGGAGGTAACGGGTATGCCATTGGTTTTTGTATAGACAAGGAGAATGCTAACATTTGAGCCATCCTGTTGCGGCTTTGGAGAAGATCTGATCTAATTTCTCAAATTTTGGCCCATGGATTATTAGTCCGTACTTTTAACTAAGCTGAGCTGATGTACTCGTGTCTTGCTGAGCATGAGACGGGCATTTATTGGTGTACAAATTATCGCAAATATGTTCTTGGTGCTTGACCAATTGCCCTTTAGTTTGTTGCGCCTTAACTGATGGTTTTTGTTGCTCAGTTTGCGGGAAGGGTTTGATGTTCTCCGTTTTATGAAGTGAGTTTGTTCTTTTTTATCCCGATTGTCGATTTGATAGAGATGGGACTGAATATGATACGTGTGCATTCAGCTTCAGCTACGCTTTTACAGCTGTTTGGTTAGTTATATTATTTTCCGTCTAGCAAGTTTAGACCGTATTTCCTTCCAGTCGCGTAAATTTCTCCTGTATTGGAAATGCTATATACAGGATGAGATAATTCGATATGTTTTATATGCTTTTGGGCTATTTGTCTAAACACATCACATGAGGAAGGGGTTCAATGTCTTCATAAGCCTGTCATCTTATAATGAAAATCAAGAGTTACGCTTCCAGTTGACCTCCCACTACTCCAACATAGTGTGCCGGTTAAATATCCAAACATGAAGCTGACATCGTTAATTCGTTACCCGCTTACACAGAAAACTTCACAAACAGGCAGTGACTTCAACATCCAAAGTTTACACTAAAATCAACGGAGCACATCAAGAAAACAGACAGCCACATTTTCAACAACGGTAGCTTGGCCTAGCAAAAGACGATAGTCCCAGGTTTTGATTCAGCAAACATATGGCATCTGAAAAAGCATCGCATACGAGCAAGTTCCAGGACTAGGAGATATTTTCTTCCGTCTCCAAAGTAATCTTCGATCGATACCTTCGAGTTGTCGTACTTTTCACCAGAGACTTGGCACCTTCAGCTCCTGAGGTATCCTCCTCCATTCCACTCACTCCTTCCTCTGCATCATCATCATCTTCAAAGCTAACAGACAAAAGATTCTTCTTTACAGATCCATGGCCGTGTTCCCCACCTTTGTCTTTTGCACTTGACGAGGCATTTTCTTCTTTCCTCCTTGGGATGAAGATAACAGGTTTGGAGAGATCGGCAGGCTCATCCTCTGGATCTGACTTTTTAGATCCTTTCAATGCATTAACGAAGTCCATGTACGCTTGCCGATTGGATTTCTCGTCCATGTCAGTTGTCGAGTCAAGGGTATAACAAGTGTATCTTGATGGGTTTTGTACGTAATCTGGAACCGAAGAGGGAACTCTAGGCAAAGGCGTTTCTACTTTTGGGTCATTTTTCTCTCCATTCAAACCTCTTTCGTTTGAGACAACTTCATTGCCTTCGGACTCAATCTCATCATTAGTGATGCAACCTGCTTCAAATCGGACTCGTTTTTCGGACTTCGAATCCATCTGGATTTCTTTTCTCTTCAAAATGGACTTCAGATGACTTTTTCCATCCTCCGATGAGGTCATAGTGTCTGCATCTTCAGGGGCTGTAACGGTTTCATCCGACACACGCAAAGAATTGAATTTCCCAGCTGCCTCAGAATCCTCTTTCAGCCTGAGCTTTGCAGCCAAGTGATTAGCCCGTGGGTCTCTCTGGACCCGCTTGAATAACCTTGGTAGCTCATTGTAAGTGTTAATATGAGGCACATAACCAGTAACCTCACTCATGTAGACACGTTCATCAGATTTTTCCCTACCAACAGCCTGTTTGTCGAATTCGTCCTCTTCCGCCTGCAAAAGAGTGCCCGTTAGATTAAAAGCAGATGGCAAACTAGACGAGTGCAAGACTAAATCCCAACTTGCACACTTGGCTAACAAAAGGATCATGTAAAAATCCACAAGAAATCACAATATAATTCATACTCAATAAACCATCCAATATCTTCACTCTACTTTCAATCACGTTTAGCAGGCATTAGATCTCCATAGTTAAATCTATGTTTATACTCCCATGTCGATAAATGCATCTAGCAATCTAAGAGTCGACCTAAAAGCTTATGCATACACCAAAACATAATCCAAAACTTCTTCACCTTGAGACTTCGAAGTTTCAAACTTCAACATAATATCAAGTCTCTATTATTCTAATAATAAAATTTTGGATCCATAAGCAACTCATGCCATTATAATCACCATGCTATTAAGTATTAACTCACAACATTGTTGTCACCTTCGACTCCTAGCGCACCCCACTACAAGCACAAACACTCCGAGTAAGATACCCTAGTCTCAATCCATAACCATTGATGCCTCATATATCACGAGCAAGGCGCGGGAATATAGGTGTCCTTATGGAGAGGCTTCCCTAACCATTCTCCTGGGGTGCTCAATTCCAATGAGAAGTATGATAAACATATAGTCTTGCGTCGCCCACCCATTTTCGTCTCATAACCACCATATCGTCTCGCACCCTGTGCAAACTGATTACTTCTATCCAGACCGAACTCACAATTCATCATGCATCTTGCCTCAAGCCACCCATGTTCGCCTACTTTTTTCCTTAGCATTCTCAAATCAACATTCCAAATCAGAACACAAACTCGATCAATCCAACCAACAATCAAAATTCAAAAACTAAGCAACTCCTCATCAGCAACCAAAAAAAAAAAAATCAAAATCAAAGTAAAAACAATCGAATAAAATCGAATTGAGAACTAACCTCGAAATCAAGAGTGCAGTCCATCCCAATCCCATTCCTCACAACCCACTCCTCGTCCTCCTCCTTCTCCCTTTCCTCTTCCCCGTCACCACCCTCCTCACCCTTCTCCTCCTCCTCACCCTTCGCAAAGAACCCATCAAAAGACGACGGGAAATTCACATCGCCGTCCCCATCACCGCGATTATCGGAGTCGCGGTTCCACTTCCGCCTCTCGATCTCCTCGTCGGTGAGACGCCAAAGAGAGGAGGTTGAGGTGTGGGAGGAGAGGGCGCCGAAGGCCTTGTCTACTCGTGCTTGGAAGCTATCCTCCATGGATAGAATTGGGTTTTAATTCAATCGAGTGATTGATTGAGGGGTTGGATTTGGGGGATTTAGGGTTAAGGTTTTTGGGATTCGATGGCGGTCAAGGTTAAATAAAGATGGCGGTTTGGGGGTAGAGAGAGAGAGGGGAGGTCGTTTTGACTTGGGATTTTTGGGGAGTCTGGTTTTCAGAAGCATGGGACTTTCCAAATTTAACAAGAAATATCGTAATCTTTATTTTATTTTTTAATTTTTCTATATATTTTGAAGTGTCAAAATCAAAATAGATATCAAAATATAAAAAATATAAAATTAGATATGAAATCATAATTTCTCCTATTTTTTGGCAAATTATAAAAAATATCTAAGTAAACTTTCATTTACGTTTTATTACCCATTAGTACTGTATAGTGGAAATTGTAAAAATTAATTCAATGAATTATATAACATATATGTGTGAACTGTATAACATGTGTGTATAAACTGTTAGAATCAAAATGAATATCAAAATATAAGATATACAAAACTGGGTACCAAATCATAATTTCCACTATTTTTTTTAAAATTTTTAAACATTTATAATATTATATTAAATTAATTTATAAAAATAAAATTTTTTATAATAATATGAAAATTTTATCGAATTTTTTATTATCATATTATAATTTTTATCTTGTAATATATATTCCAACATAATTTTTTGACATTATTATGAATTTCTCATCATATCCCGGAGGTGTATACCAAAAAGAATTGAAAAGAGATTATTATCTTTGCTTTGGAATCTTGTGTCAATTTTGACAAAGAAAATTTTTGAGATTAGATTCAACCATGTATTTTTTACTCTAGGCTCCAGGGCAATACATATATCTGAAAATTTTGAGATAAATTATTTCTTAATTATTAACAAAAATATTATATTATTGAATATTGTAATTTATTCGATATGATATAAATATTTATTAAAATTATGATAAAAATATATTAAAAACGAATAAAATGATCTAAAATTTGATACTAGATATGATTTATATGTGAAAGGTATTTTGATCTTAAAAAAAGATGTAGATTTATACGTGATACTCTGAGTTTAATTAATGATGTATAAATAAACTTAGTTTAATTCTTATAATTAAGACACGAAGTATAATTTTCTTTTATATGACACGTTAAATCCAACGATAATCACATCATATATATCACAAATAAATAATAAAAAATTGAGACTTTAAACCTTATCATCACTTCTTCTCCATCTTCACCCTCGCCGTTCTTTTAGCTCGTTCAATATTGCTCAATCAAAATCGCACATTATTTCTTAATTTCATGAGATCTTATTTCATTAATTTCACCAAAAATCCCTAATTATGCTGACGAGATAGGATAATTATACATCGGCATGAGCTGACGAGGACGATGTTTATACGATAAGGGTTGTACATGGTGGAGTTTTGGTGTTCGGGCTTGGGATGGATGGGGTTTGTGGAAGTGGTTTGGTTAGCAGGTATTCGAGATTAGGTCGAGTGGAGGAAGCAAGGAAGGTGTTTGGTGGAGTTGGGTTTCAGGATTTGGCTGGCCAGTGGAATTCGATGATTTTGGGTTACAGATAATGTGGGTTTTGGGATGATGTTTTGTGATATCGAGTGTTGGAATGGAGTTTGATGGGTACACTATGGTTGCTTATCCTCGGCTAACAGATAGTGACTTACTAACACAGGCCAGTGTGTTTATGTGTTTTGTGTGAAAAGTAGCTTCGATTATGATGTTTATGTTGGCAGCTCGTTGGTAAGCATACTCGAGATGCAGTTCTTTGGATTCGGCACTCAATGGTTTTCGAAGTTTGTTAAGATTTGATTTAGTCTCATGGAGTTCTCTAGGGTTGTCGCAATGAGGGGATAGCAGCAACGAGTTGCATTTGTTTAGGGAAATGAACATGAAACGCGACATGTAGACTGATTGTATTTGAATAGCAAGTCATGTATTCAAACAATATGTATTCAATTGTTGTGTACTCGAGTGTTATGTATTCAAAAAGTTATGTATTCGATTGGTTGCCGAACACATTATGTTGTACAATATATATACAATGATTATATTATAGTACATCAATAGAAAGTTATAGGACACAAAATTAGGATTTTAGTACATAAAAACGCTTTTGCAGCATATGTTATGTCAAAAATAATATACTTAACATATCATGCGGTAGACGGTTTTGTAAAAAATTATACACAAAATTTATGCTTTAGTACATTATGTGAAATGAATCAACTGAAGTGATGGAACACAATATTGTACACATATTGGCAGTTATAATAGACAATAGAATATTTTGAGTGCAAAGACTTATATTTGCAGTACAAATGTTGAAAACAATAATACACCTAACATATATTGGAGTATCTTATAATAAAACACATTGTACATGAAATTTACGTTTAAGTACATAGGTAGATATATTTATTTCTCAGGTAGTTATAATCAATATCTAATTATGTTTTAAATTATCATTAATAGAATAAAATATTAATATATAGAACTTAACATCTGAACAAATTCCAAATATAAGAGAGCATAATATTCTTAAGGGATTGTAAAGTGAGACTATTTCTCTCATGACCTTTTACAAATATACACTAATAGTTGATAACATTGACAACATTCCTTAATAGGTGAAAAGAAGACATACGTAATTTATTATAATTAACTTAGAATAATAATTTATCAATATTATAGCACATGAAACATGATGTGTGTAGAATAATATAACAACGAAATCATTCATTCATGTAGTAGTACATATAACCAATAATGCAATATGAAAACGATCATTGCAGTATGCATAACAAAAAATTAAAGTATGCCTATGTTTAGCTCGATTCACACTGAGTTTTACCGCGTTTTCTTGTATTATTTCGACATCTTTACATTCATAATTGTATTGATTTTGATCCTTAATATATATTTACGAGTTTTCATACCTCGGTGTGATTTTTAGGAGGAATTAAGCAATAAGACGTTGGACACGGAGTGTGATCGAGCTGAGACAAAACGAGACAAAACAGGCGAAGCATTTGGTTCAGGGTAATACGCAAAGCGCCCGGACGTAGTGTTATCTCAAGCCCTTCATTTATATTGGTCGATATCTTGCATTCCTGTATTTGAGCTGAGAATACTAATCTGATTATGGTTGCATAAGAAACATTACTTTCTTTTTTTGTGTACATGTAGAGATCAGCTCCTAGACTACATGAAGAAGTGCGAGGTGATAATCCAACCTCTTTGCAAGGTATTCATGGATTGACTCGACATAAAAGAAATCTGACACCAAAAAACAGTCTCTCGTGACGGGTTCCAAGAGGATCAACCTTAACTACTATCTTAAATGCCCAACGCCAGAGCTCACGGTCGGGGTGGGCCGCCACTCAGACGTGTCCACCTTCACAATCCTCCACCAAGACAACGTTGGTGAGCTTTATGTTCGCGACCTAGATGGCGAGAGCTGGATCCATGTCCACGGTGCCATCGTGATCAACGTTGGGGATGTGCTACAGATCATGAGCAATGGTCGGTACAAGAGCATCGAACATAGGGTTGCGGCTAATGGGACACATGACAGGATCTCGATCCCTTTGTTCATTAATCCGAATCCAAGCAACATGATCGGTCCACTGAAGGAAGTTCTTGAGAAAACCTGAGAGGAACCTAAGTATAGGACAGTAGTTTATTCTGAGTATGTTCTGCATTTCTATAGGAAGTCTCATCAGGGAAAGGACACACCTGAGCTTGCTGCAAAGAAATGAGGCGTCACTATTAGTTGTTATTTGGAGATGTAGACATGGTTTCATGTTTATGAGTTTTGATCATTGTGGTTTATGGCAATAAGCTAGTGTTTGTATTGGCATTCACATTTGTAGTGATTGTTCTGTTATGGCAATAAAAGAGATTTGATTCAGCATATGTTGTGGACTATTGGTATTTGTTTTGTTGGTTGTTTTTGTCACATAACAATGTTGTATCTACAGCCATGGTTGATGGTGGCCACTGACGATCTGCTGATCACAATGTCATATCTGCAGCTGTGGTCGATGGCAGTCGATGACGATCTGCAAACGCGGGACAATGTACGACAACAATTGCCAGTGTCCGACAAATGAGAACCACGGTAGCCGATAACGCTAACAGAGTGTTTACATGTGATATTATATTCTTTTATAGGGCTTAGACTTATCATTTTTTTTCAAATCTTTTCTAATTTCACAAAAAAAGTCCCCAACTATCTATAATACTCTTATCCGTGTTTCATGATATAAACAACACTTATTTGTTTGGGTCGTCTTAAAATATATATAATATATCATATTTAATAATCTTTTCACATAAAAAATATCACAAAAATCAAAATCTGTTACAGTATATCCATTTAAGGTTGTTAATCGATTCAATTTTTAATCCAATTTTTAATCGGTTCAATTTAAAATCAAGAAAACCAAAATCAAACCAATTAATTAATCAATTTGAAAATGAAAACCGAAACCATTTACTAATCGGTTTCAGTATATCGATTTTTAATTGGTTTTGGGTTTTATGATTTTGATTGGTTTAGTTAGACAATTTTGTACGATTTTAGTAAAGAATTTACAATTGGTTTTCGTTATTAGATTGTATATTTTCATTTAAATAACTTTCAAAACACATGAAAATGAATTAATCGGTTTGAAAATGAAAATCGAAATCGTTTACTAATCGGTTTCAGCTTATCGATTTTAATCGGTTTTGGGTTTTATGATTTTGATCGGTTTAGTTAGACAATTTTGTACGATTTTAGTTGAGCATTTATAAGTAGTTTTCATTATTAGGTTCTATATTTTCATTTAAATAAATTTCAAAACATATGAGAGAATTTGTACAATGAGAATAATGAAAATCGTATATCATTTACATATTGCAAATCTTATGTATGTTTGAGAGATTATGAGAAATAAAGGGACAAACTAAAACTTATCTAATTTGTTCATTTTATCAATTAATTCTTGGATTCATTGAAAAGGTAAAATAAAAATAAAAAAAATAGTCCGCAATGATTCTTTTATTAATTTTTAAACAATTCGGTTACTCGGTTCACTTAATCGATTTTTCAGTTCGCATCGTCGGTTAATCAGTTTTAAACCTATCCGAACCGATTAATTAATCGGTTTTATTTTTAAAAACTGAATCCGAACCGTTTATAATTCAATTTCGATTTATAGGTTTTGATTGCGGACCGATAATCGGTTTCGGTTTGATTTTGACACTCTTACGCCCATTATCTCCTCTTAACTGTTACAGTTTATCCCACTATCATCAAAAAAAAATTTCTTCACCAAATTCCATATAAATTTAAACACACATAAATTCGTATGTCGGATTAAACCGTAATCCATATTTTGAAACGAAAAGAGTGTACCAAATAAGTCCTTGAATTGTCGTTATTTAATCCAACCTCTTTTAACATAAGTACGTACCAACCCTCAATGCAACCACATAATATGTCAGAGTGATGCTAAATTTTTAACCCTTATATGATTTACGACAGTCCCATTGATTGCAACCACATAATATGTCGAGTGATGCTAAACTTTTAACCCTTATAAGATTTACGACAGTAAGCATTAATCCAACCATCGAGTTCCTAAAATAATTTTGATTATATTTTATTAAATAAACAATAGGAAATTTACCACTAACGGTTGCAA
>LIEC01010660.1:5912-40507 GCA_001925005.1 Drosera capensis
GAGTTCCATTCGATCACTGTACATGTCAGTCCTAAGGAAAGAAGGCAACTTCCCACCATAGCTGGATTTCCCTTCTTCTCCTCCGAGGGCCATAGCTTTCTGTACATGCCAACTCTTCCCTCAAGAAAAGTTATCTCTTGTTGGTTTTGGATCGTGATGTGGTGTGTTGAGACAAATGATTTGGGAGAAAAATCTTCCCGTTTTCTGTATTTCGTATTATTGTCTTTGCCGAGGTACATATTAAACTTATAAAACTATCCTATTTATAGATGAATGTTTCACCTATTACAAACACATAAACGTGTTTATATCAAATAGTGAAACACATTTTGTTTGCCCGGTGGAGATGAACAGTAGCCGGTTAAAAAGTGTTGGCGTGTTTTCCATGTTTTTCTCCATGTCAAGATTTAGCTAACATCTCTCTGGGCTCAGCTGTGAAGATGAGGTCGCCATTGAACCATTATTGTCACGGATTTATTCTCTTTTCAGTCTTCAGTTTGATTATCTGCTATGCAGTTCATGTTCCCCAACAGATCATGAAAGAATGTGATCCTAATCCCCGCCTTCGACTTCAGTCAAAGTGAGAGAGTCCATATCGTTTTGCTGTTTATGTTAAGAGTTCCATGTCTTCTTTGTTGTTGATACATAGTTTTTTGTAAGACACAATGCCCACTGTATATTCAACGTAGTAGTATCATCTAATCACACAATTCCGATATATTCTAGATGATTGTTGTATATGTATGAGGAATCAAATTATCCTGACTAAAATGGAGAAGTAGACTCGCATGAATAAAGAATCGAACTTCGTGTGTACTTTCTTATAACTTACAACCGACGACTGGAAGGAGATGCGACAAAAAAGAATATGTTACACATGTAGATATTCCAGGTATTCATGTATCTTGCTTGTATTAATTATACAGGCGAAAAGAATGTATTGAGGAGGAGAGGGCTGTGAAGCGGTCTGCAGTTACGAAGGGACAAAAGTGCCAATGTAGCCAAAGCCTGCGATGAAGAAGGCAAAAGCCTGGAGGAATAGGTATATGAAGTATTGGTTCTTGCCATACACAACATCATAGCATCCACATATGAAAAGGTATGTCCCAACTCCAATCTCCAACAAATGGACCCTGAAACAAAATCTGACTGAATTGAGATCGCGATAACATCAGAAGATATTAGGAACAATCTTCTTTTTTTTTTTGGTAACAAGCGATATAAAAATGAAATGTATTTATGGTGCATCACCTTTCTCCGATCCTGATACGAGGTTTTTTAGTGATGACCTTGGCGCCTAGTTGCTTGTTCTTGAGACCGGTGTCCCCTAATTTCTCAGTGACTACCCATTCATTGACCCTCCCGACTTCTAGGAGACCTATGAGTGTGGCCTTGGTTCGATGCAACGACATCACATTCTCAAAAAGAATCCAGAAAATTACGAGAGGAAGCGATCTGTGTCCAACAGAGAGCAAATCAATCCAAGTTTTTCTGAAACACTACGGTTTTAATTAACAAAATGTTACTAAAGAGTTTAGTGGGAAACCTTGGGGTGCCAACAGAATTGAGGAGAGTGATGGTGGTTGGAATGTAGACGGCACCCCATTTCGGGACACCTACCTCAGGGACCAACACCGTCGCAGGCAGCACCACGCAGTAGAATGCAAAGGTGACGATGTGGGCGACAATCTTCCTTACGAGAAAGAAGCTGTAAATCACATGGAACTTCTTCCACATCGTCACTTTCTGCGGTCATTTTAACACTCAATTATCACAAATTCACAAAAACAAATCCGAGAACCGAAACCAGAGCCACTAGCTTATTGAGATTGGGATCAAGTGCAACTATTTATGGACAGATGAGTTTAACTGTGAGTATACTACACGCATAAAGTGCGATAGGGTTGATTTTAACCAGCCCATGCAACATCTCGTAGTTTGCTTCCTGCGTATTACAGTTTTCATGGTGTATAAAGCAAAATGCATATTCGCAGTATATGGGCACCAAACCGCAATCTTCTGCAATCATGGCTGGCTGACTTAGATCAGTCCCTTCAGATCATTGTTATTACTAATATACCTGATTGGTGATGATTTCCATTGCCATTTTCTTGAACAGATTTGCAGGACCACAGGACCATCTATGCTGCTGATTTCGGTATGCCTTGAATGTACTTGGCAATTCATTCTTCACCTGAAGTTACCAAAACCATGATTGTTGGTCAGTACAATAGATGGAGCTCATCAATTGGTTCTGCATAAACATCCATCTTTGAATGCAAAGGTCAACTCATGATTCTAATATGTTAGCTTATGCTTCTAATAAAATAGAGCATCGGAAGTACTTATTAGAATAAGGAAAACTTTCATTGTCTGGCATTAGCTTGACCATCATGGTAAAGCAACCATTTCTCCTCGACCATGAACTTAGGGGTGTGACACTCTATCAGGAAATTGGAGAACAACCTCTCTTTGTTGCACCAGGGTGAAAAAAATGTGCATGTCATGCTTCTCTATACCTGATAGGATTATTTGGATTATTGTTTTTGTCTTTGTTTTATATTTCACTCCACCGATATGTGGCAGTAGCATGCATATAGAGTAGATAGACTAGATAGTTACCTTGAGGTCTCCAAGATAGAGAAATTTCCAGCCCTTGAGGCTGGCCCGGACAGCCAAGTCCATGTCCTCCACGGTCGTACGATCCTTCCATCCACCTGCCTCATTCAGTGCTGCTATCCTCCACACTCCAGCTGTTCCTGTTTTGCCATTATAGCACCCCCAACTAAACTACTGTTATATAGTATCACCATGCATGATCTTCACGTCAAAGTCAGTCCGATATGATATCAGAATATCTAATGTTTCTAACACTTTGTATATCGAAGAAAGTTGATGTGGTATTGTTTGTCCATGACCGCTGTGGATTATCTCATGTTTGTGTAGCAAGCTTATAGTACGACATCCGACATTTATAGCGAACTTATGTTATGCCATCCGGCAGCATTCGGAATAAGTACCATTGAGAAACGAGAAATGGGGGTAAGTACCATTGAAGCCAAAGAAAGCATAAGTGGAGGAGCCAACTTCTTGTTCGACGGTGAAATGGTAATCCAATGACATCTCTTGCATCCTTGTCAACATGCATTCATCTGCATTCACTGCAACCACAAAAATCCGTATGGTACTGTATGTAAGTAGTACACATGGATCACACTTTAATCTAATGGGTATAGAATTTTTCAAGAAAGTAGGAACAACCGTAAAGATTCTACACTATGACATAAATATAGACTAAAAACTTCATAGCATGAATATCGTCTTTGTTAAGAAAGATTGATTCAATAATAAGCAATGCTCCTCATGGGACCACAATGCTGCGAATAGGGAGACATTTTCTTATTGTAAGGTTGTTACCTTGCCCTGTAGTTTTATCATCTAACTAGCTACTCCATATACTATCAACTTCTTGGGTAAGGTAGATTTCCTGTCCTGTATATATTTCTTAGACTAGAGCTTGAAAAATAGGCGCATGAGTTTTCTTGTAGCAGCAACTGTGCATATATATGCAATAAAGACTGGACAGGAAATCCCACCCGAAAATATGGCATTGGTGGGACCAAAAACTAATCACACGAACCCATAAATCATTAATTCCAAAATGCAACAAGTTTTTCTTATGCGAATATATATGGGACGAAGGGGTTCCCCACTGTTGGAATATTTTAATTCATGGGTGTTTTTAGACATACCAATAAAAAATAGCTAGATTTTATGCTCACCAACACACCGACAAAAATGTCTAAAATTTCGGCATTGCCAACCAAAGAAAGATTTGATAACTCTCTACCTGTCACAGTTGGTCAAAAGGAAGGGTCGAAATGTTACGGTATTCTTTTAGTGAAAACTTTTTACAAAATTTGTGAATTCAGTGAATATATCATCAAACCATTCAGAACTCGTTGTGTGTTGATGGACGAAGGAAGGATATTCGGGGGAATGTTTTATGACGAATATGTTTGCACTCTCCCACGAGAAAATATTGGAACAGGGAAAAGGACAGTGAGTAAGATGATTAAGATTCATGGAAATGAAAGAGAACAGGCACCGACACTTCTACTGTGGTGGTGCCATGCAAGTGTGCGTCTCCACCCACAGTACTAAATCTTTTTGGACATGAATGATGATGATTCTTCACCTTCTAAGTGTGGACCAACCTATTTCACTCAATGATCAAGACATAGAAGGTTTGGTTTAGTGATAATTAAATAAATTCTCCTCCAATGATCATGTGATCAAGTTTTCGACATGTCAGCTGTATCAAAATACAGTGGGATAAGTTTAGAGGAAGAAGTGAAGATATTAGATCCTCACCGAACTTCCATCGAGCCTGAATGAGAGCGAGCTGAGGATTATGTACTAGAAATGGGACGCTATGCCTTAGGAAATCAGGCTCCGGCTGAAAATCTGCGTCGAAAATGGCGACATAGTCGCATTGGTTGACATAGGGATGCTTCATTCCTTCTTTGAGTGCCCCTGCTTTATACCCGTTCCTGTTGCCCCTTATTTCGTACTTTATGTTTATGCCTTTCCCTGCCCATCTCAAGCATTCCATTTCCACCAGGTTCTGTTGAACACCAAAGAAAAATAACTCAAGATAGACCTAAAATTCAGATGATTAAGAACTAATCAAATTAATCTGAATCCGACATAATTTGGAAACTTAATTAATCATGTGTTCAATATATGTTGAGCAACTCCAAGACGCATAACATAGCAAAATTAAATACTATCATCTATTTGAAGTGATATAGGTGAGTGCCTGATTACAGATTGCCTAACTACCTTGTGTTCTGCGTGTCGTGAACTTCGTACCAAGTGTGTTTCGTTATGATAAGTTTTTTGGTTTATGTCAGAATTTTTTTTTTTTTTTTTTTTTTTGTAATAGTAAAGTTCTGAACAAACCTTGATTATGGGATCTGTGGAGTCATCAAGGACTTGAATAATAAGCCTATCAGATGGCCAAGAAAGCCCACAAGCAGCTCCAATAGACAGCTGATAAACCTGCAAAACACCCCAAAAAAACATTCACAATGATCAATCAATGCAGAAACAAACGCCCGAATCGCGCGAACATGATTCGACTCAATATGGTCGGACCGACCTCTCTTTCGTTATACATTGGTATCTGAACAAGAACCATAGGATAATTCGAATTCCCCGACTCCAAATCCTCCTTCAATGCCTCCCACTTATACCTCTTCTCCGGCTTTCGACGAAGTAACTTGACAAAAGTTATCACAATCCCCATATAAACCCTCTCCACAAACAACATGATCGACATCGTCAGACAAACAATGACGGCGAGCTTCAGCATTGGCACGATCAGTGGCGCCGCCCTTGCCTGATCCCATATCATCCCCAGCTGAGCTGCCACATCCTCCCTAGCAGCGCCTTGAAACTCATCAGGGACGAGCGTGCTAGTGCTCATGATGTGAACTCGATGTGTCGAAGAGATCCAAATGGTCGGATTTTATAGGGAGGATTGCTAGGAAAAAAGTGTAAGCAAAGATGGAAATATTGCTTTTCGATGAAGCCAAAGGATAGTGAAGTGAGTGTGAATCAGTGTGAGTTCATGAGAAGGTGACGAACAGCATCATTGTGAAAATGCAGAGATCAGAACATGTCAATGTGGAGCAAAATGAAGAAACTTGAGCTGGTTATGCAAGCAAGATGGAGTGTGGGATTGTGTCCTTCATTTCTTGCTCTAGGCCTCTGTTTTGAGTTGAGAGGCTCAAGCTCAAAACAATGAAGGCACTAAACGAAGGTTTTATATAGAGGAATAATTCAGTCATATGTTTTCTTTCGTCCAATCTATAAGTTGGTCACACTTATTTATACGTATTGATTGTTGTTTTGTCGAGACCAGAGGTGTTAAAATCAATTATACTCCTAACAATTACTGTGCTTTTTATCTAAACTGTTGAAAAGAACCGGTAACATATGATTTTGAGAATTATATATAAGATTTAAGTTAAGTAATTAATCTTCGTTTAGGTCATGGTGGTTCCTTGATAAGATATTGGAGCAATGGTGACAAACAAATCATTCCTTTGAATTTTGTCCATTATATGATTTAAGAAGTCACATATATCTATTGACTTGTTTCGAAATCTAACCAAGATGGAATGTGAGTAAATGTCAGAAGCAAAGGGCTTTTTTTTTTTAACTCTCAAAAGGGGTGAAAAGATTGTGCACCCATTTGTACTGTAACTCTTCTAATCATGGCTATTGTCCGGAAGGCATTTATTACTTGCTACGTCGGACAACGACGTAGCAAACGGCTGATTTCATTCCCGCCCTTTGGCACCATCTGACCAAAGAAAAAAAAAATGATTTCATTTATTTTAATTATTTTACATTAAGGTATTGAGCAGTTCATTAAAACCGAATGCAATCATCCGACCAAAATTAATGTAAAACATATATTCTAGTGTTCCTAATATAAATCTGCATCGAGCCTCTTCGATGTCAAAGTATTCATAAATATCAGAAATCTTGGTTTCAAATCCTAATGTACATCTCAATATATTTGTTTAATTGCAATAAACAACACCTTACTCAAATCTTGTATAAATACGTACAACGAATGATACTAGTGATACTTTATATATAAGCCGGCTAGTTCATGCATGAAAGAATTGAAAATATTAAATTGGGACAATGAACAATAATAACACGCGAAATAACGTGGTAAAATCCGAGTATCCAAAAGAAAAAACCCACAAAATACCACTAGCAAGCGTGATAGAAAAATATTATATGAAGAGAGAATTACAAAATATATCAGATCGTATTAGATCATAACTCAACATATATAAGCGAATAATACATAGGTTATATTTATAACCCATAAAGTATGATTTAAACATGAAAAAATGAGTCGGCAACAAATAGAACACTCATAGAGGTCATTCTCCACCATATGTTTTTTTAAAACCTTTTTTTAATTTTAATTTAATTTATCCGAAATTTGAATTATGATGGAAATTGCTCCTACAATAGTTTTGTGCCTCTTGTTTGCAACAAGAACAATTTTCCCTTTAAATAAATCTAATCTCGTAGTTGAGACCCGTGGCACGGCCCGTACCTCTTGCACATGGCATGTCCCACACCGTGTTTAGTAACACCAACTAGTCGTGGAACACGGCCCGTACGACGTCGCACGGTCTAGTCTGGCTCGTGTCCCCAAGCACGGCATGTGCCAACCTGAAATTCGTACATCTCCATGCAAACGCACATCTAAGGTATTGCATCATATTAAATGTACTAGATGAAAGTAACACACATCATATAAGGATATGAAGTAATCAACAACCTCAATAATACATTACAAAGCATTAAACAACTTCATTCACAATCATTTGTAAATCTTATAAGGTATATAACCCATAAATACAGTTGGATGACGTAACACTTGTAAACATAATCTTTGACATCCCTGGCTACACAAACTACACACATGTAGATATTGTTGAAGCATTAGATTAATCAAACCATCATGTTAAGAATATAACCCATATTGAAATTTGGGGATTCAAAATAATAACATATATAGATGTTGGATTATTTCTTTTATAGTCAATTGGTTTTGAGCCCCAAAGGTTTAATATGGTATCAGAACAAGTTATGATACGAGGTCATGAGTTCTATCTCTGACTTCCCCATTTATTGCCACTCATTTACTGCCACTTATGTGGATCATATATACCACTTGGTATGGGTTGCGTCAGTATTATCCATATTTTATGTCTTATGCGTTTTCCTGTGAGGAAGAGTGTTAAGATATATATTAATGGGTCTTCTATTAAGATATGCATTAGTGGGTCTTCTGTTATGTTAAGATATGTATTAGTGGGTCTTCTTTTATGTTAAGATATATATTAGTGGGTCTTATATCATCAGTTCAGACTTTTGATAAACTTTGTTCCTGAAAATAATATTAGAGCCCAAAAGGCTCAACACTGAACATCACTCAAATATATGTCAGCGCAACTTTCGTAGGAGGGGAGTTGTTAAAAATACAACCCATATTGAAATTTGGGTGCTCAAAATAATAACATATATAGATCCTAGAATACTCCTCTCCAACGTTTTAATACATCTAACAAAAAAAACCAGATTGATCATCTTACAATGTGTTGTGCACTTTGCTTAGACATCATTTTTACTCGATTTATCCTTGAAGAAGCATGAAGGAGAACACAATACATTTAAGTATGGTGAATTCTGATCTTCCATGTATCGCCCTCAGCTCCTGCATTATGGGGACTACGAAAGCTGGCGAATAAGGCTACATGATTGATTAGCAATTTTGCCATGGCGCTGTGATATTTCTTTCCTTGTTCTAAACATGATCGGATTAACCGACCATATCGAATATCATCGTATATTACGACATCATATATGAGTGATCAAACATTCTTTAAGTTGATTCAATTTACTTATCTTTCAGACACACGAGCTTGTGCTTAAAGAAGTTATTTTAAATATTACATTCGATTTATGGATGTTGTTAATTTGTTATGCTAGTTTACTTTGTTGTTCCTGAATCTCACATTCGGATGTTGGAATAAATCCTATAAAAAATATAGCCTTCATATCGAATTATTTAGACTAGATCATAAGCGGAAGCATATCTGAATCCATAAGAGCAAGTCTTTAATTCGAGATGGAGATCGCATAGGGTTAGGATATCGTCCAGTTGATACACACGCTAAGGTTTCTCTCTTTTGTGATGGGAGGCCAGAAATATGTAACGCATATTCAACCGAAGACCATAACCTTCATATATATAATGATTTTTAACCCTAATCAACCCATCATTAATTAGGATCAAGCCCCTGGATCTCTACACAATTGGACCCCTATACTTTATAAGATGACATATTAGCTCGCTTAATATTAATATCTGTATGATCACCAATATTTGGGTGAAACAGTAAGATAGCACATAACATATAATTAATTCGTATAGTTAAATTATCCATGTACATGTAATATGAGTTCATTAATCCAACAATCTTCAATTTTGATGACATATTCATATACATGCATAAACCTTAGTATTGTATTCACAATATAACCTTAAGAGCTCAATAATGTTATCAACTAGTAATCGTCATTAGCCATCCGGTCCATCAATCATATAAATATAGGACCAAAAAGATCTATGTTACATTGACATAACTAGACCCAACAATGATCACTTATATCAATATAATCAACGCCATGGATCAAGTAACATAAAATATGGTCCGAAATAGAATGTTTATTTCCAACTGGTCCACCTTAAACTTTATCAAGATCAATCTCAAAACTACAAGAGTACACGAAACTTTAAAACTGTAAATCTGCAAATACAACCTTAAAAAAACTTAATCAACCAAATATATGTTTGACATCATAGAAACAGTACAAAGCAAACTCTCACTAAAATCCATAACTCTCAACTGATTTGACACCCATATGAGGAACATGCTCATGAAACACTTTGGGTGGAAATTCCTTAGTGATCGGATCTGCAACCATAGAGTTAGTACTGATATGCTCTATGGATAATTGTTCTTTCTGTACCCTTTCTTTCACAGCTCGAAATTTGACGTCTATATGCTTTGCCTTGGTCAAACTGCTGTTATTTTTAGCATAAAGGACTGCTGACCTGTTGTCACATAATAGCTTGAGTAGTCTTTTAATGCTATCCATTATGCGTAGTCCAGTAATAAAATTTTACAACCACAGTCCTTGATTGGATGCCTTGTAACATGCTATAAATTCTGCTTCCATGGTGGAAGTAGATGTAAGAGGTTGTTTGATGCTTCTCCAAGAGATAGCTCCTCCAGCAAGCATGTAGATATAGCCTGGTGTAGATTTTAAACTATCCTGACACCCAACAAAATCGGAGTCGGTATACCCAATGATTTTAAGCTGATCCAACCTCCGATATGTGAGCAAGTAATCTTTTGTGCTTTGTAAGTATCGCACGACCCTTTTGGCTGCTTTCCAATGGTTTATTCCTGAATTGCTGAGATATCTTTCTAGTATCCGAACTATGTATGCTAGATCAGGTCGTGTGCAAACCTACGCATATATATACTTCCTACAACCGAAGCATAAGGTGTCTTCTTCATTTCTTTGGTTTCAAAACCATTCTTTGGATACTGAATGAGACTAAATTTATCTCCCTTAGCAACAGGGATGTCACCTGATTTACAATCCTGTATGCCATATCTCTTAATAACCTTATCGATATAAGCCCTTTTGTGAGAGTCCGAGAACACCTTTGAGGCGGCCTCGATGTATATGCATTTCTAATACAAAAAAGGCATCACCAAGATCTTTTATTTCAAATTTATTTGAAATAAATCTCTTAGTTTCGTGCAATAAACCTATATCGTTGCTGAGAAGCAGTATGTCTTCGACATATAAAACCAGAAAAATATGTTTACTCCCACTGAACTTATCAGCTATATTTGGTTCAAAACCAAATGATGTAATGATATTATGAAACTTGTGATACCACTGACGGGAAGGTTGCTTGAGTCCATAGATGCATTTCTTTAATTTGCAAATCATTTTCTTTGGATATCCCGAAATAAAATTTTCTGGTTGCTGCATATAAATTATTTCTTCAATGTCACCATTAAGAAATGTTGTTTTAACATCCATCTGATGAAGCTCAAGATCAAAATATGCCACTAGTGTCATTATTATCCTGAAAGAGTCTTTCAATTCCTTTTGAGTATAGCCCTTAGCGACAAGATGAACTTTAAATCTTATGATATTGCCCTCTGAATCATTCTTGGTTTTAAATATCCATTTGGAACCAATGAGTTTGACACCTTCGGGCAATGGGACAAGCTCCCAAACATCATTGTCATTCATGGACTTAATTTCATCGTTCATGGCATCAATCCACTTTTGAGATTTAGAACTTTCCATGGCCTAGCGAAAGTTGATTGGATCATCTTCCAAAAGTCCAAAATCTGTTTCTTGTTCTTGTAGAAAGACAATAATATCTTATACCATTTCTAAGTTTATCTCATGTTCTTGGAGAAATACAATGTAGTCATCCAAAATTGAACTTCTTCTTTCTCTAGTGGATCTCCTTAATGACACTTCATGTTCTTGAGATTAATCAGTTTGATCCTCATTAACAATATCAGAAATTTGATTAGGGAGATTATCAAGATTATCTTGAACTGGAGTTGTTTCGTGATCCTTGTTAGGAATGACAACACTCTGATCATGATCAACAACAACTGAGGGAAGAGACACATGTTCTTCCTTAAACACAAAATCTCTAACTTTATCTTCCCACCCCCGAAACTCAATATCCTCAAAGAACCGGATATTACCCATCTAAAAAAATAGTTCTTGAAATTGGATAATAGAACTTATACCCTAAATCTTTCGGAATACCCAACAAAATAACTACTAATTGTTTTCAGTTTTTTTTCATTTGGCCTATAAGGCCTAGTCTCAACTGGACAACCCCAAATATACAAGTGCTTTATACTGGATTTTTTTCAAGTTCATAGTTCATATTGGGTTTTAATTATAGCTTTAGTTGGAACTCTATTAAGTATATATGCTACAGTTTTCAATGCCTGTCCGAGTGTGAGTCTGATAAAATAGTATGACAAATCATGCTCCTCACTATATCCTTTAATGTTCAGTTTCATCTCTCAACTACACCATTCATGTTAGGATTACCTCGCATAGTGTACTGAGGAACGATCCCACACTCCTCTAGGAATTTCACAAATGGCCCTGGATGTTGTTCACCTGAACCATCATATCTACCATAGTATTCACCACCACGGTCAGATCTGACGGTTTTAATCCTTTTGTCTAATTGATTTTCAACTTCGACCTTATATGATTTGAGCACGTCTATTGATTAAGACTTCTCATGGATGAGATATAGATACCCATAATGAGAGTAATCATCTATGAATGTGATAAAGTATTATTGACCATTTCTATAGGGTGTAGAAAATGACCCACAAATATCTGTATGTATCAATTCTAAGACATCTGAAGTTCTCTCGACCCCTAATCTAGTCTTGTTTGTTTGTTTACCTTGATACATTTAATGCAAATATCTGAATTTGAGGAATCAAGAATTCCATCTGACACTAGTTTCGAAATTCTTTGTTTGGATATATGACCCAAATACTTATGCTAGAGTGATAACGAATTCTCATTGGTTAATTTTCTTTTTGTACCATGGAAAATTACATGTAAGGTTTCATTATGTGAGGGAATTATATCAAGTAAATATAGGTTATCATATCCGGATAAAAGGCCGAAACCAATAAGATTTGAACCTTAAAAAAGACAAAATTTATTGTTTCCAAATGAACAAGAATAACCGAATCTTTCCAATGCGGAAACTGAAATTAAATTCCGTCTATATGACGGTATAACAAATGTCTCTTTCAAATCCAAATAAAATCCGAAGGAAGCGGATTAAATGGCCAATACTATAATCCATGGTGTCAATCTGTTGATGATTTTCTTAAGGAGTCAGACGACAAGGAATTAAACAAGAAGGAGTCAAACTCTTTAATAATAACCTAATTTTTCCAATAGCTTCAACTTCAACCTGCTTACCCTCACCCACATAGATGTATCTTTCATCATCACTCGGTTTTTGGCAGCTCAGGCAACCCTGCATAGACATACTTATATGAGTAGTAGTACCAGAATCTACCCACCAAGTGTCTTTGGGTATCGAAATTAAATTAACCTCAGAACAAACAAGAGCAAGAGACATACCCTTTTTCGCACGCCAAGCGTGATATTTAGTGTAGTCTCTTTTCTTGTGATTAGTCCCCTTACATGAGACATAGTTTTAACTTTATTTTCCTTATTTTTTCTTTTTCTGTGGCCTTGAGACCGCAGCTTCCTTATTTTTTTTTTTTTTTTGTCCTTAGAAGCCTATGCCAAATGAGCACTTTCTGTCTTACCTTGCTTTATTTTCTCTTTTTGTTTTGCACACAATGTGAAATGAACTCATTAAGAGTCCATTTCTCCTTTATGTAGTTGTAACTGACTTTAAAATGATTGATTTGTGCAGGAAGAGAGATCAAAACTAAATATACAAGCAATTTCTCAGGTTATATCAGTTTGAGTGCCTTTAGTTTTAAAGCAGTATGAGACATTTTCAAATTATACTCCCTTATGTTCCCTTTTCCTTTATACCTTATGGAAACAAGATTACTCAAAAGAGTACGAGTTTAAGCCTTTTCGTTTTTTGCAAAACGTTTCTCAAATTCGGCAAAGAACGATATAGCATTAACCTCTTTAGACATAATGTCCCTGAATGACTATGGAATTGCACGTTTCATGATCATAAGACTTTTTCGATTTGAGCGTTCCCACTTTTCCATCTCCCTCTTTTTATCAGAGGTAAATGTATACTTAAGAGCAACAGGTCGCTCAATCCGAAGTGCAAGGTCTAAATTCATGCAACCGAGAACTATCATTACGTTCTCTTTCAATTCCTTAAAGTTTGTGCCGTTAAACACAGGGATACTGTTAATGTTTGTAGATATTGTAGCAGCTGAAATATTGACTAAAAACAATAAAAGATAATATAAATAACAAGCTCACAATTATTACTTAAATATGACTTTAATTTACAGATTCAAATAATTGATAAATCCTCATCACAAGATACCTAACACAATATTGATTTTAATCTTTGGATAGAAAATCAACTTGTAAGTGGCACTCTTGGTGTAGTAATCAAATATTGGCATAATAAAGTTCTGTCAAATCTGAAGCCTTTCTTTGGACCGACTTAACATCCACATGGAAAATCTAACAACTGTTACATATTTATTACCACAAGCATGTTTTAATTCCGACCAAATAACAACCTTCTTTCGGATCGATTGCTAAACGCATGAAATTCAAACACACACAAAACAAGTTAATATTCTAGATTAATCAATTTACACAAAAGAGTTTACTTTGACAACATATTGTTTCAATTAACTAATCTAGAATATTAGACATACAAAAAATTATATATAATACTATTGCCAAGTATTGAATCTGAATCCAAATCTTATATATATATCATTTAAATATTCAAATGGAAATAAATCTGAATACATAATTTTACGTGTATACCATTTAAATATTTAAATGAAAATAAATCTGAATCTGAATCTTATCTTAATATAATTTTATCTCAATATCTTTTTCAAAATAAAATATGTTACGCTACAAAGCAATATCTTTTCTAACTAATCGTGTACAATGTAGGTAGAGAATATCCATCGAATGACTGAACTGTCGTCTGACAGGCATGTATATAGTATGATTAGGTAAAAGCTAGAAGCATTATCTTCTAAGAATTCTATATCTTTATCAAGTACTGCTAGTTTTTCCTTCAAAAAAAATGTCGCCATCTCCTGCTAGTGAAACGTGTGTGCAATTATATATTGCAGGTTGATATCGCCATCTCCTGCTAGTGAAATGTGTGTGCAATGATATGTTGACTATGCTTGCACGCCAGAGGAAGTTCTAAGAATTCTATATCTTTATCAAGTACTGGTAGTTTTTCCTTCAAAAAAAGAATTGCCATCTCCTGCCAGTGAAATGTGTGTGCAATGATATGTTGACTATGCTTGCACGCCAGAGGAAGTTCTAAGAAATCTATATCTTTATCAAGTACCGGTAGTTTTTCCTTCAAAAAAAATATCTCATCTCCTGCTAGTGAAATGTGTGTGCAATGATATATTGCTGGTTGACTATGCTTGCACGTCAGAGGAAGTTCAGCAACATTTTCAATCTTGTGGTACAGACAACCGAGCCACTGAATCCACATTCCGTACAATAACCCAATATGAAGGAGACTCTAATATCAATTGTTGAAATAAATTCTATCAAAAGTGTAACCTTTATATCGAATTATTTAGACTAGATTATAAACGGAAGCATACCTAGAACAAGTTTTTAATCCGGGATGGAGATCGTCTAGGGTTAGGATATCTTTCAATTGATACACACGTAAGGGTTTCTCCCTCTTGTGATGGGAGGTTAGAAAGATGTAACACATATTCAACCGGGGATCATAACCTTCATATATATAATTATTTTTAACCCTAATCAGCTCATCATTAATTAGATCAAGTCCGTGGGGCTCTACACAATTGGGCTCTATACTTTATAAGACGATATATTAGTCCACTTAATATTAATATCCGTAGGACCACCAATATTTGGACCAAACCACAAAATAACACATAACATATAATTAATTTATATAATTAAATTATCCATGTATATATAATATGAGTTCATTAATGCAACACGGGTTCACCGTGATTGCTAGTACGCTTACAGTTAGGCAGCTGAAAAGATGCCTTCATTTGTTAGGTGTAAAGTTTTCTCGATAAGTACTCTCCTCCTAACTCGTTTTTTTGTAGCAATTGATTGCTACATTTATCCTTCTTAATCTCTCATCTTTTCCTCCTTTCATATAGTAATCTGTCATCTTCCATATCTTTCAAAGCCAATAAAGAAACTGAGTCCTACTCAGAGCTTTGATGGGGATCTTTCACGAACTCGATCGTTTTGAGATAAGAGGAATATCATTGAGCGAGAGATCGAGGTACTCATTATTGATCTAATTAGATGACATGACATTGATTTCCTTTCAACCGACGTGAAAATTATCAAGTATTACATAAAAGGTGGAGTATTGCGATCTGGTGTTGTGAACTTTTTGAATGTGAGGAGTTTGATTGTGATATGTTGAGAATGTAAGCAATAGTGGCAGGAAAAGCAGGGGAGCATGTTTGAAAACAGAAGCAACTTCAGTATTTTCATATATCGATCCTATGATGCGAGTCTCTCTTTGCTCTTGAGTCTTGACTCTTGAGAACATGATAGAGGGCAAGCTAGGATTTTGGAACTGATTTTCTAGTACACATGTTGGAGATTGAATAGAAGACAATAGAAAAAGGCATTGTTCAATTTTGAAGTTCTAATGTGGAAGATAGCTCGAAACAACATTGGAATCTATTTTTGCGGAACCTGGAAATGGATTGTAAAAGGGGGAAAATAAAAACCAAAGTTGAAGCATGGGTCTATTGATAAGTATAAAGGGGAAAAAAAAAATTCATGACACATAACCCGGGAAAAAAAAACACTCATTCCCATAAAATTTCAAGTTAAATCCAAAATCACGAAAAAAAAAAAACGAACGTGCACTGAAACGAGGAACCATCGTTTAATCCAAATTCAAATCCAACTCAAACCGTCGTTCCAATCCAAATCCACTCTTAAATTCAATTCCACTCTTTGATTGCAAATGACACTCTATTTCATCAACAAAATCAAAAAAAAAGATGGTTAAATTAATGAATTAGGTTGTTATTATTCGAATTTTATAAAAAAAAACCGAAATGATATGATAAAAGGCATAAATGCATGCATAAAACTCAAATCAAATAATTCTAGATTACATTTATAAGATTTGGTAGCACCTTCTTGACCTATTCAGTGCCGCTTGTGTTTAAAAATTGAGTTACTTGTATTAGATATAGATTAATTATGCAATGGAATTGTACATTTGAGTTGGGATATGTTCAAAGACACTGTTTGAGTTGTTACGAAGCACTGTTGTGTAAGATGAAACTAAAACACCGTTTAACTGAGGTGCACTGTTTTATGAACTACTAATTAGAATTGTTAATTTATAGGAGATATTTTTTCACCAATCGAGTCACAGGTATCTAAGATATGTATACCTAATCCACAAATTGTGACGAAAGGTATAACTTTTCTAAATCTTTCCAATTTTCAATTGGATCCGATCTATTTAATCTACGAACAATTTACTCAATCGCCTACATTTCTACAACATCTCTAACAGAGGGACAAATAGTCAATTTTGAAAGAACTGATTGTCAACCTCTTTCACATATGAATCTATAAGGAAGAATTTGCTGCAGTTTATCGATCTCAATTCAAACATGGGTTGGATTCGCGAAATATTTACCACCGGCTAAGCCAAACAGGAATTGCTACTTGAACTAGAAAGCATACTAATTAAAAAATAGTTATTCATGTGTACATCCCGTAGGCAAAGCTATTTATATAGCTTGTTGAAAGCCAAGTCGTTGACTGACCTATTTCTTTGTTTCAACAAATCTAGTACAATCAAGTATTTTCCCTAAATTTTCACAGTTCAAACTCACTTGGCTCCAGTTACTCCGATCAAGCAAGCCTTCAAACCTTACAAGCAACCGCCCAGCCCAGGCGGATGTCTTCCAAGATCACAGTAAGGGTGAAAGAAGAAATACTTGTATTAGATATAGATTAATTATGCAATGGAATTGTACATTTGAGTTGGGATATGCTCAAGGACACTGTTTGGATTGTTACGAAGCACTGTTGTGTAAGATGAAACTAAAACACCATTTAACTGAGGCACACTGTTTTATGAACTACTAATTAGAACAAAATCTTTAGTTTAGGGGCATTATTTAATTTATTCAGTCGTACTATTTGATTTTATAAAGACACATTGTTTTATATACATAAAGAGACTGTTCAATTTACAAAGACACTGTTTTTTTTTTTTTTCGTTAATATCTGTTATTTCCGAAAGTGTGACAAGTTCATTCGAGAGATAATATCAAACTACAACCAAGGGGGTAGTTCATTTACCTTCCAAGGAAAATAATTCATCCTCCGACCATTGGATAGCTTATACTCAGCATTGTTGATGAAAACAAGGAAATAACCGAAGAAGACATGGACACGATCAATCAAACTAACTTTTTGCAAAGAAGATTTCCGAAAAAACATAACCGTCCAGCGAAATACGCAAAAGAGTAGACGACAGTAAAGTTAAAGGAAACAATCATCGAAACATCAAAAGGTCATGTGGTACATGACTACTAGGATACCGTGAGACTCCTAGTCTTGTATGTTATGAACACGTTGTTTGTCTCAACATCAAAAGCATCACTGAAGTGGACATATGCAAACTATGCGGCTGACATGGAGAGATTGTATGACTACAACTCGACATCGCACATCTACAACAAACTAAAAAAATCACTCAACGATAATGTCAACAAATCTATATCAGTGATTGGATGTCTTCTCACCATTCCGGTAAATATTTTAAACTATCACACTATTTATTTTGATAAAGGCGCACTGTTTTTATATTTATTATTATTATTTAGTTAGGTGCTCTGTTTGTATTCTATCAGGCTTATTGTTTTAATGTGCATTGTTAGTTTTAGTTCAGGCGCACTGTTTGATGTACATTGATTAAATTCAGTGAAATGCACTTAACTAATGTAATTTATTCAAAAAACTAATTACAGTATTGGTTCTTGGGGAGGACTTTTATGACAACACCTAAAACTACATCGGAGGACATCATTTCGAGATATGCAAGGTGGCATCTCAATGATCTGCTGATAAGTAATGACGCAACGATTGCAAGATATAAAAATGAAATGGTAAATTATTTTCTTCTTGTAATGATTCTCGAATTGATTTTTTTTTATTATAATGACTAATGCTTTTTTTCTTTTTGAAATTTGATATCACATCTCACACTTGATTCATTACATTCGACTTTTAAAGAGAAACAAGAATACAGAATGGAATTATCTACGTAGGAATAGCACCAAAGGACAATGCGTCGCATGGATATGACGAAGGCTATTTTGTTGGAACAACTCAAAAAGAAAATGGAACAACTCAAAAAGAAAATGACAACACTGTCAGCGACTATGAATTAAGGGCGAGAAACCCTGATGCGTAATCAAATGACTCAACCAAAATAGATCACCCCGAGATCTCATCCGATGATCTCTTGGCCCGACATGTCGACACAAAAAAGTTATCAATGCTGCAGACAATGAAGAAGCAACTTCAGGATGTAGGCATGGGTAATGTTTTGTTCACAATAAAGATCAAATAGACGATAACAGAAAATCAAGCACAGAAGGATAAGGTAACATTCTACATTTATATTTATTTATTTATTTTTAGTTTGTCTTTTATTTTATGTTTATACTAGTTGTATAAATGAAATATGTTGTCTTTCGAAGGATTTTCCATGACTTCTTATATGAAAGTTCCAAACCTTAGTTCGATTGGAAATAATTGCTGACCTGGTTTGTATTATAATTAGGGTCACGACGTATCATTTTCAAAAGAGAATTAACAAACCATTCCGACTTAATGGACTTCACAGAACATGCCAGAAAAAAACCTATTGACGCCCGTGAACATTGTTCACCTTCCGTATGAAGAAAGATTTATAGTAAGAGCACAATGAAACCTTAACAAACCATTGACAACCACCATCTTTCATAAAACAGATCGGATGAACCCTATGTCTCTCATTCCACTTTAAAGTGTATCTAAATCCAACTTCGATTGCATAAAGTGTAAGAGATTTTCTGAACTGTTTTGCACAATCAAAAAAAGCTTGGCCAATATTCTGAATCAATTAGACCAATGAGAAGAATGCAAGGGTTGTTGACAATTACTGGACGAATCAATATCCAACTGAAGCAATGACTCATACACAACATCATCACCAAAATTATCATTTATTTAAGAATATTCAACATGATTTGCAATTAGTATCCCAGAAGTCCCAAAAAGTGTAGAATTATTCAGGCACCCTATTTCGTTGTACTGATACACTATTTCATATTGTGAAGCACTAGCTGTATTTAAACGCCCTATTTCAATAAAATAACGCTGTTTCATTTTGACAATTTGAAGACACAATTGAAGCACGAGAATCCATACATTCAACAATCACATTAATTGAGGATAAACGAAGGCATTTTGAGACCTCAAACAATGTTGTCAAATCCTCTTGATCATTCAACCAATATTGATCATGATCCAAAATCAAATAATACAAACTCAATTCATTCGATAAGGAAAATTTAAAACGATCTCGTACCTTTTTAACACCTTATTCTAAATTGAATCAGAGTGGTACCGGGTCTTCCTCAGCTTCGGTCACCTTGAACCAAGGAAGTTGTCTTGATCAACTCTCTAGTCAATCAACAACAACAGCTTGTGTTTGTTGTTGTGTGTCAACTCCAAAACACCAAAGGATTGTTGTCTTAGGTTTGTTGATGTTTGTGGAGCTGGATTGAAATTCTATAGATGTCAAATTGGCTCTTTTCTCTTCGATTGCAATATAATGACAAGGTTGTGTAGGTAATCGGTTGTGTTGCTTCTTGACGATGATCTCCCTTTTATTGAACTTCAGGAATCAACAAGTTTGGATCTCCATATTCATTTTTGGACACCAATCTCATCTTGTTTCTGTGCTTAGGCCTCCAAATCTTCCCATATCTACAAAACTATCCAAAAATCGGTTTGTAACAATATATTCAGATTTTGCTCAATATATTCTTAGTCCATATATAAGGTATTTAGAATAGCCAACGAGAACTTTACAAACTTGGCATAATCATCAAAACCGAAACTTTTCATGTTTATGACATATATGTGGAAACTGGGGAAGGCCTGGGCCATGATCGCACCTATCTTAGTTTTGATACCAACAGGGAAGGCCTGGGCCTTCGTGTGTTTTTTCTAGTAACCTATATTCAAGATCAATTTGTTCAATCAATGTCATCATCAAAACATATGAACTCAACACTATGGATCAAGGCCAAGTAAAAAATACAGTAGACTGGGTACACTAAAGCTAGCTTATAGTAGAGGCTGAAGCACAATAGACTGGATGCAACAGAGCTGGTTGATGACTGGATAAGGATCAGAGAAATGGTAATATCATAGATTTGAGGTTTGAAATTCTGTACGATGTTGAAGACTGTTGTGAGGAAAGCTATAAACTTCACCGAGGATTCATTTAGGGGATAAACAGGCAATTGTCAACGTCGAAACAACATAGTCAAGGGTTCTAATTCTGTGAGCCCTATAAAAAGGCATTGATCAACCTCTGTGAAGATTAATGATGATTATGAGAATCACTTACAAATAGAAAACTTTCTCAAAAGTGATTGAAAATCGTTCTCAAGAGGTGTGATTAAAGATTGAAGGGAAGAGTTTACTAGTCCATATCAAGAATATCATCTGCAGCAAAGTCTTTTACAAGATCTTTGCAACAATCTAGGTTGTTACCTTAGCAAGTTGTGTTCTTGTATGAGGTTTTCTTATAAGTTTAAAACAAAAAGACAGTGAAATCACCTCTTGGTTTAATTACATTGATCACAAAGGGAAGATTGGATTAAGCGTTCATTGATCATTTGACAACGAGTTTGAACTACTATAAATTGTTGTGTCCTTATTACATTTCATTTCATACTTTAGAATTATTAGAATATCACTTAGACACAAAAGAAACATGTTCATAGAACTACAGTCTCTACTACAGACTAGTTTCGCAAGTCTGTAGAAGACATAGTACATACTAATCAGCCTGCACTAGACTGCCAAGAAATTTTTAAAATAGCCTATTCATCATCCCCTTTAAGCTATTTATTATTACTCTGAGAATTATAGACCTACTGCACTCATCGAAGACTAGGGGCTGTAATTTGAACGACCGTCGCGGTTTCCACTCTGTTGCGTCCTCCACGATTGCTGCTGTCCTTGTGGTTGTGATTTCCACAAGAAGAGGAATTGTTGGGAGATGGTGAGGTATAGTGCCATCGAGGAGCAAGTGTTGGCAAGGTTAGTGGTAGACTGGAATTCCTTCGAGAGACAAATTTCTTCAAGGAGCATGGAACGAGTGTCCATGAAGCTCCGGAATTGCCACTGGTATCATATGACATTCACGATTTTTCCAAATTTCAGAAAAGCCCCTCTATCATGTGAGTAACAAAGGTCTTGTTGCACACAGGAGCATCGACTCGGGTTTTCAGGCGATGACAATAATCTCGTACAGACAAGTCGTCCATCTCGAGAGTGTGAACTCTTGCTCTAACTGAACATCACGAGCTTCTTTGTTATCACCAAACGAACTCTCCAGATTTGCCATATGTCGTACGTCGTGGGTTTGGACTTATCTTCTTTGGGCTAAATCACCATACGGAAGATCGAGAGTGCAATTGTATCCATGGAAATATAGTGTGATTACAAAAGCTATCCATGGAAATATGGAGATATACACATAAATATACACAATATATGACGAATATTCCCTAACTGAAACTATTTGACAAGAAGTTATCCTACAATTTTGCATCAGTCTTCTGAATCTTTTTTCAATTCACAAAATGACTTTACAAGTATACTAACTCTACAGGTGTTGTTTTCTTGACCACGCACAAGACAACCATTAGTGTACTGCTATGAGAACTTTCATGGACGTCATTCTTGTCCTAAGAGAACAAGTGTTAAGGAGTACGTAGCTTCTAATGTGACTTTCATACTTCGAAAAATTACCCTAGAATATAGGTTTTACAAAATATTTTCTATATCATACAGTACGCAATAAAAAAACCCCGTTGAAACAATTTCAAAATTCCCTAAAACCAACATGCGTTTTTTTTGTTAATTGCCTCCTTTTTCATTGTCGATCAACAAAACGGAGCTCTTTTAACAAATTTCTCATTCCAGATCAAAGAAAATCATCGTGATCAACAAAGATCTTTGTCGTAATCATCATCGTCATCGTCAGTTGGTTTTGCAATGCATGACAATATCATTTTTATTTGTAGATTTGATGATATATCTCGATCGTTTTGCTGATTTTATAGGTTATGCTCTGAAAATCTTTTGCATCTTTGGCATTCTTAATAAAGTGTCTGTTTCGTCCTCACAGATCCTGTTTGTAGTCTCACAAAGATATTCGAGACCAACATCCTGGATCAGTTCGACAATTTTTTTGATTTCTTCTTGTTCGTCCTTTAGGTCTCAAAATCGTGCACTATCCCAATTTACAGCTCAATCCTTCTGGTCTCTTTCTTTGATGAACTGGATTGGATTTGGGTCTTCTCAGAGGATGAGGGAGAGTTAGATTGAGTTTAGCCATTTTCACCGGCAATTTGTTTAAGAAGGTTCAGAGAGAGAGAGAGAGAGTGATTTTGATTGATTTAAGAATGAGGGTTAGCGGTAAAGATGATGTAAAGGGTGTGAGTACTTAGAGAAAGTATTAAAGAGTCTTTAGGTCTCCAATCATTAGGGTATTTAAAAATTTCAAGAGTTACCATTGTAAATGTTTGAAAAGTAATTGTTGCATATCATTTTATAAAAAAAATCATTATTTTTACCGTTACGAAAATGATAACACAGAAAATTGTAATAGTTGTTTGTTTCCAAAAATAAAAATATAATAAGAGGTTTAAATGTTAGTCTGTATCTTACCATGCAGTAGAGCATCTTTGGTCTTATTTATTTAAATCAATCATAACAAATTCACCCCTAAGTTGGATAAATTTTCTCTCATCAAGAGGCTTTATAAAAATATCTTCAATTCATTTTTTTTTATAGAAATATGTTCTAATTTAATATGACTCTTTTACATATGATCCCTGATAAAGTGAGATCTGATATCAATGTGTTTGGTACTTGAATGAAAAACAAGATTTTTTGAAATAGTCATAGCTGAAATAGTCATAGCAGATGTGTTGTCACAAAAGATTGAAATTTTTTAAAACTGAAATCCATCATTTGCAACTTAGGATCTATCCATAAAATATGTGCAACAAAGCTTCCTGTTGTAACATACTCTATTTTGCAGTAAAGGTAGAAAGTGTTGTCTGCTACTTGCTGAACCATGACACAAGTCTTGCACCTAAAAATTGATATGTTTCATTTGTGTTCTTTCTATCAACCACACACCCTGCAAAATTTGCATCTGAATAACCCATCAATATAAAATCTAATTCCCTTATATACCATATATATCCAAATCAGGAGTTTGTATGATTATCTCAGGATTCTTTTGACTATAGTATAGTAGGACTCTTTAGGATCAGATTGGTACCTAGCACACACACACAACATATAAGATATTTGGTATACTCATAGTAAGGTATAATCGTGATCCTATGATTTCTCTGTATAATAGTTCATAGGTGTTCTCATGTGAGTAGCACTTTCTACTTCAAACTTCTTTACAGTATTTCTCAAATATATAGTTTGATTTATGAATATACCATTCTCAATTTACTATACTTGATGTTCTAGAAAATATTTCAATTCTCCTATTAGGTTTATTTAAAACTTATATTTCATTGGTGCAACAAACTTTTCACACAATTTGTCAATAGTACATCCAAAAATCATATCATCAATATATATTTGTACTAAGAGTGTGTGATCTTTGTGTTTCTTAAGAAATAAGATAGTATCTATCTTTCCCCTTTGAAAGTCATTATCACAAACAAAGAAAAGTTGAGAGAGTTTCATACCATATCCTTGGAACCTGTTTCAATCCATATAGAGATTTGTCTAATCTGTATACGTGATCAGGATGTTCATAGTCCTCAAAGTCTAGTGGTTGCTCAACATAGACTTCTTCTTAAAGTTTTTATTTACAAATGCACTTTTCACATTTATCTGAAAGACATTGAATCCTTGATGTGCAGCATAAGCAAGGAATAATCTTATAACTTCAAGTCTTACAACAACCGTAAATGTCTTAATCAAAATCAATCATTTTCTCCAATGAGTAACTTTTGGCAACCAATTAGACTTTGTTTCTGATAATCATCCCATTTTCATTTGTTTTCCCCCCTTTGGTAAATGATTAGTATACATATTCATAAGACCTTGAAGCAATAAGTATTTGTAACACTGTTGGTTACGCCATTTACTTGTTCTGCTTGTAGTTCAGTTCAAATCCCTAACGGGTTTTTCAACCCTTTTTTCTTTTTACATTTTCTGTAGCCTTTTTTTGGGAATTACTTACACTGTTTATTTTTCGTATATGTTAAATAATTTCATTTTCTGTAGCCTTTTATTTTTGGGAATTACTTACACTGTTTATTTTTCGTACATAACAATCATTATGCTATCAGAATTTCAATCTTAAGCTATGCATTGCTCATATATATGGTCACATCTAACAAAAAAAAATTGAATTAATCAAGATAATATACCATCTTTTACAATATGTTCTTATATTTTCTTGGTAAGGAATAATAGGAATTCTGTGAATGTATTTTTGAATGTATTAATATTCTACTTTTTGTAAATATTATATACTCCATCCGTCCAATAATTATTACAACATGTATATATTTTGTATTATTTTATACGTATGAATACAAATTTCGTTTTCATATCAAATCACATCTCATCATCTCGCAATATGTATTAAGTTAAAGTACGTAATTTATACAATCATTGATGTTTCATAATAAATTTATTTTAAAAAAAAAACTATGTTTGAGCGTCGTTACATGCGTGTCAAATTTTTACATCGATATACGTGCAAAATCAAAATTTAGGACAGAGGAAGTAACCTTTAACAAATAAAAAATTATATTATATTTGTCGGCCCCCCTAATGCTCAAATCTGGGTCCGCCCCGACCAAACTCAAGCATCTCACAATATATATGGTTTGAGAAAAACGAGATATACGTAGTCTTTTATTTATTGTAAATAACAAAGAGAGTATTTCCCAAACAAAAATCACTTTATCAAAATAAAAAACGAATAACGAAAATCAAAATCACTTGGAAAAATAAAAATAACTTGTTGTGAAGAAAATCTTCAATATTGTTTTGAATAGAAACATGAAACCAAAACGAAACCTTTTTTTCGTTTAAGAAACATGTATAAAAAACAAATAATTTTGTTATATCATCTATAAAATGAAAAAAAAAATCAGAAACTAAAAATGATAGCAACGAAACCTAAAGACTTGTTTGGTATTCCTTTAATCCCATAAAGAATGCAGCTTTTGATCGGACATATGTGTCAATGTAGAGTTTAACACGCGTGAAACTACGATGAAATATAATTTTTTATAAATTTATCATGAAACATCAATGATTGTGTAAGTTACGTATTTCAACATAATACATATTACGATATATTTTTTTGTAAGACAAAAAAAAATAATTTTTATTTTTGATTTTTATTTTATCGATGAGACAAAAAATGATTTATTTTTTATTCATATATTTGAAACGAATCCAAAGAAAACCAATTTTTTTTGTAATTGGTGACTGGTAGAACTTTCCAGCCAGCCCATGGGGCAGCAGGCAGCTCGATGTGTGACGGCTTGACCCTGTGACACTTGCCCTCCATCAACGTGTGTTTTTTCAGGTCTAGAAAAATCTTCTTCCAAACCAAACGCCAAGCTTCCCCGAATCCGTTCTCCGAGCACTCCTCCAATCATCTCCGCTGCCGCCAATGGTACTCTCTTCTGTCTTCTCCTCCCCCTCCCTCACTCCCCTCTCGTCACACTCCCTTCTTCAATTCTCTCATCCTCGCAACTCCATTCACTTGCAGGAACAAACACACGAATCTCTGCATCCTCCGCCGCAGTTGGAAGACTGCTTGAGGCTGCTGAGAGGAAAAAGGGACGAGCAGATACTGGCCGGTCTGCTTTTGGTCACAAAGATTTGTAACAAGGATGATCTGGACTCCATTCTTAGGGTTTATGAGGCTGTCGGAGTCCGGTTCCTCGACCGCCTGCTGCGAACCGGTACTGCAGTTCAGTTTTAGTGTGTTGTTTCAAGTTTGGATTTGATGTTGTTCAGATTCGGTTTGTGTTTTGATTTTGTGCTTTCAGTGAGTTGAACTTGTAGTTTGTTAATGGCGTAAGGTTTTTTTAGAGTTATGAGCTGATGTTTATGTAGAGACGATCTACTTGTGAAATTGTGAAATCAATTATGAGTTTTTACGGCTTACTTGTGCTTATGATTTTTGAAACCAATGATTTTTGCTTATGAGCATTTGTTATGCCGCAAGACTTTCTTGTCAAAAGTGTTGATAAGCGTTTTAATAAGAACTTCAATCGCCTATTTCAACAAGATTTTGGGTAATCGGGTTGATCTTATGCATTTGGCCAGTGCTCATAATCATTTTGTTTTTTGGAAGTCCTTGTAGATTATTTTATGAGCGATAAGAAAGTAACACCTTCACATTAAATTTTTGAAGCTTTTTTTTTATTTTGTCAGGGATGGGTAATGCAAATGCCACTGGTGGTGGCAATGAAAACCAGGATGTGTATTTGCAGCTATCTGTTACAATTCTCTCCGTGTTCTGTCGTGTACCGCAGATAGCAGCGGCTGAAGAAATGGTGTCGAAGATTCCTTTGATTCTGCAGATTATGACAAGACAGTAAGGCTATGAATTGGGTTGCATTATATTTGCAATATGATTCTGTTCCTTTGATTTTGATCGAGTACTATATGAAACTTTGTGCTTTGGGTGTTCAATGTGCAGCTCAGCTCTCGAAGAATGCTATGAATTTCTGTTTCTTGTTGCAGCATCTAATAATAAAGATGGAGTGACTGCACTGGTTGAATCTGGAGGGTTGAAGGTGTTAGCTACGCAGATGCCTTCTCTACCAGATGGTACAAAAAATTCTCCTTGCACCCTCTATAAACTATTAATGACATATGTTCGGTGGTTATAAAAGTGGCTTGAAATTCTCGGGAGTAGGAAGTGCTAAAAAGCATGATAGAATACTAGTTTTGCCTTTATGTTCTGTTGTATATTGACTGAACTTTTTTATGGGACCAGGTGTGATAGCTTTTTGGAACTAATAGTTCGTCAAGCTGTACTTATTATAGCATAGAAAACCCAGGAATACATGACTTCATATAAGTCAGTGATAATTGTTCTTATGAAAGTAGCGTATACACCTCTAATGTATAATATCTCTGAACTTGTATATTTTATTTTATTTTATTTTTGTGTGTGTGAGCCTTCATTTTTTTCTGAATATTTCTATAAAAGCATATTTGAACTTGGATATGTCTCATCTACTTGCTGAATCCTATGTTGTTGAAATGTGGTGCAGGATCTACTATTTTTGAGCTGTCCATGAGACTTCTCCAATTGGTCGTTGATAATACCTCTCCAGATACTCTCATGGAAGTATACTTGTCGGAGCTGTCCACAATGGTACTTATAAATTACGAGTGTGGGATCCATATTGGCTGTTAAATACATATCTGGCTGGATATATTTACCCCTGCCAAGATTTCATATTGGCCTGAGAAGAACGTGGATGGAAGAAGTCAAAAGATCTTTTCTTTGATAATTAATATTAGTGGTCATCAACCTGAGAGAAGTTTCGAGTTAGAATATCATCATGCTGGGCAGATTGATAACTAAAAGCATGTCCTTCAAGCTTCATCAATTATTAGTATTGGAATTCGCAATTTGTATGAGTGTGTTAGCTATTTGAAGGCCACATCTATTAGTATGTTCCTTCTTGTGCTTAGATTTATAGTGAAGGGTGTCTTTGAGACTGGGTGTCTTTGAGACTCTAGTGCACTGCTTAGAGGAAGCGCATATAATTCAATGGAATCTATAACTGACATGTTTTTTGGTCATATTAATTGATTATTGATAGTTAGTATGTAATGTTATGATTTTTATTTATATTTTTTTTTTGCATCATATTGTGGCTTTTTTTCTATTGAAATCATACTTTTCAATGTCTTAGGTGTGTTACATCGCTCAACAGTTTGCATGCCTACAAAATGCTCTCAAATTTGAGCTGCTACACCTACTGTCTATTGTTCTCGCTTGGCATCAATTGGTATGCTAATAAACTAAAGAATGTCTGTGTAATACTTCTTTTGGTCTTCCCAATTTTCTTTTGTTTTAGTATAAAGGCTGGTGGAAATCAACCGTTTGCTAGTCTGGCTATCGTTTCGTGCATAATTTTCTCTGTTCACCAGCTGGTATGTTTTAAGTTGGTGGGATTAATGTTCCATTTGTTGCTTATGGGCCTTTAAAGCGGACGACCTTGCTGAAAAGATCCCATTTAGAATCCTTTCACCTTGTAAAAAATCTCCTAGTGTTGGAGGGACTGACTCTTAGATGTGTTTTTGATTCTTCCGATGCATGAATCACCATTGGGTCACCACCCTATTTGAACTTCTGATTACGATTGTGCAATTTATGGATATTTTCAGGGGCCATTGTATGATGCATTACAAAGTGTGTCCAATGATAAGTGGCCAATGTATATACAAGCCGGTATTGTGGACATATTGCAAAGCCGTGTCTGTAAGTATCATTCACCCTGCTTTGAACATTTATCTCATTTGCAGTGTTAGTATGAAAATTTTGGGCATGATATTCTTCCCATATTAATAAAGGAAATGGTGGATCATGATTTATCTTATAGTCTACGAGTAGTTATTTAGACATAAATTGATTGCTAATATTTCTTCTCGCTCTCAGGTTACTATCCAATTGCTATGTCCACTTTTGTGAATAGTGTCATTATGATGTTTCTGAACTTTGCCTTTTGCAGCTGCTGATCAAAAGCTGCAAGCTCTTGTTGTGGCAGAATCCATGGTGTCTATGCTTGGAGAGTGTTGGCTCATAGGCCAAGTGAATCTTCATGATACACAAAGCTCCTTTCCATCTGATAGGTGCCTCCTGATTTATAATGCATCTTGGCCTCCATGGCAAATATTCCCATGATGCTGTATTTTAACACCTATTGGTTTGTGTGTTAGGTTTTTATTCCTTGTTTTGGAGTTGTCAAGAGTTGAGGTTGCTGTCTTGCTCAATGATCTGGGCTACTTGAAATACGGGGCTTCATCATCAAGTAGTGGGGACATTTCTCAAAAACAGGCAAAGCTATCACTTGCATTCAATCTGTTAGAAAAGATAATCAAGCTAGTATCAGATGTTGGCGAATATGAAGGTATACTTTCTGATACCTGCATGAATTGATGTTATCAATCATCCACCCTTGGCAATACAAAGCAAATACTTGCTTTTTTTCCATCCTTCCTGTAAAACCAGCATATATAAGCTTGTCGTTGCTCATTTTGAGATTAACCTCTTGAAACCCTGATATGGTGGCTTTCTTATGTGTGTCAGCAAGTGGCTTTTAATCAACGAACATTTTAAGGTCCCGATTTCAGTATACCCGTTGTGAGTTATTATTGCCACTTTGATCCCTGAGGTTGTAAAGATGGGGTCTAATTTGCATTCTTAGTTTCATACATGAAAACTCGTAGAGTTCTTAGTTGATTCATGATCACTTTCATTGCAATGAAATTTGTGATTAAATAAAAATCAGGGTATTTTGTTTTTGTTTCTGATGTGTATGGGGTTTTCAGCTTCTAGGTACGTTCACTCATTAACGTAGTTTATGGCATTAACCCCTTTTACACCTGTAAAAAAAACATCCATTTTTTTTAAAGTGGGGACTGAAGGATCACCCAAGTCCGCTTAAATACAGGAAAGAAGCTTCATTTTTTATTTTTTTTGTGTTTTTTCCTTGATCTTGCTCTCCATGGTGTAACTTTTTAATCATGAGATGCTGACCGACTCACCACTTTTTTCTTATAAGATAAGTGTTCCAGTGTTTTTCTTATTTTCCAAGTTATTCGGCTTGCTTCAGTTTAAACTTTCAAAGCTTTTAATAAATGGACAATTTCTCCATTGCAACTTTGCTGTTCTGTATTACATTATAGCAGTCTTTTATTTTTGCATGTGAGTTGGTATCTTGGATATAACCTGTCTTGGCTCTTGTACAATGGAATCTTGGTGTAGGTCATTTTTTAAAACAACAGTTAGACATGACGGATGGGGTCTCTTAAAGTAGTTGGCACCTGCTCTTTTCCCATCAAAATTCTGATGTTATCTGCTTGCAGGAGGCGTCATCAGCGATGACAGCATTACCAAGGTGATTGCAGGGCTCAATGAGACAACTGGAGTGGTTCTTGAGTATCTAAATGATGCAAAGGTAATGACTGCTACTGTCTTGATTGGAGCTGCTCGACGTTTGCTTGTATAATTGTAGTCATTATGTTGCTCTCATAGGATCATGGACAGAGGAAAGGAGATGATCTTCTTGCTTCGGTGCGGTTTGTTGGAAGGTCAGTTTTCTTCTCATCACTTGCATAATATGTATACGAAGCGATTGGTTTTCTCCTTAATTGTTTCTGGTTAGTAGATGTGCAGAAGCCAGATCTTGATTGATGCTAGACTTTTTCTCAGACTTGCTGGTTTCAGTTGTGGAGTCAGTGTCCTAATTGGTGAATGGCATTGGGGTCGGGGTTCCCCATTCCTGATTAACCCGAATAGTTGGGTGGAGATTGGATGATGTGTGGGTCCATCAAATTAGGCGATAAAAAGTTGGTCTAGTCAGGTGTTTTGTTAAGTGTAGTTTGACATACTTCCAAACTTCTAACCAGTCGGATTCATGGAGTTATCGACCAAAATAGATGAGGTGGCTGTCTAGCAGATCCACTCTTTGGTTCTAGTTTTGACTGTATTGTGAACTTTGTTTGGATACTGCTAGGACTTGTGCAGTTTGCAACTCTTGAGCTTGTTTATGTTATCCAAGGAATAATTAGAGGAAAAGAATTCCGAGTAGAGTGGAGTTTGGCCTCCAGGGCAATGCCACTTTTATCTAGAGAATTGCTTCCCTGCACATAGTACAAATGAACCTGTTTATTTGCGTAGCGAACCTGTTAGACTCAAAGTTGGTAGCTTGCATTCTTCTGATTATGTCGTTGCTTGAAGTGATTATATTGGGCCCTCGCCCTGTTTTATCTTCATGGTTGCATCATTTTTTTGGAAGTTTGATATGCTCTTCCTTCTAGTTACCTTGCAGAAGCCCCGTTGGCATGCAAAGAGAAGGTTGAGAATCTTTTGGGGTTTTTGCTCTCAGTTGAAGGTGAACATGAGCAGAGGTTTCGACTGTTACTAACACATTAAAGTTCTCAGAGCTCAGATTATTTTCCTTCGTCATTTGTGCTAAAGATTCGTCATTTTGCTTTGTTTGGTAGCCCTTTTCTGTCCATCTGCTTCTTGCTTCCTATGCTGTATCAAATAACTAGGACGAGTGAAGGTTGCCAGGTCTTTGTATCTTCCGGGGGTTACAAAGCTGTATGTTTCTTAACCTGAATTTATCTATGTATTATGATGCATTATTTTCATTTTTTATTTTCTCAACTAAGCTGTAAGCAATCAACCTGTGATTTGATCTGACCCTGCTCTTATTTTTTCACTAATTTGATTCTACCTATGATGAAAACCATATGCTAATATATATATTTATATAATTTTTCAATTATACGTTATAATTATGTAAGTCGGTTATGCAACTTTTTTGTATATGATGGCAGGTTGTGGGATGCGTGATTGAATTATTCTCTTCAAGTCATCATACTGAAGAGGAGAGTGGTTCAAGATCTTTAGCATGTGACATGCTTATCAATCTATTGTTGATGGTAATTTCACGCTGATAGTGTCCTGAGTTCTTCACACTCGTACATATTGCTGACATTGCTTTTCTTCTCTATCCAGCGAGAACAGATCCGTGTACGAGATGAACATGCTTTTGTCCCTCTTTTGAGGGCCTTTGCTCTTTGGGAAGGTAAGTTTCAGATTTATTGTGTTTACTTTCGGAGTCTAGAAATGTTTTTCTTGTATGGTAAATTAAGTTATCGGTCGTGCTACTCACTGTTCGTTCAGTAAATATTCACTAGTGAATCCATTTAGGGCCTCTTGAACTTTTTGACCTGTAAGTTATCGCATGACTTGATATTTTTTATTCTGAGTCATTCTATGATTAGATGCTTACTCTTCACGGCTTCATGCTATATCCTCACAATCTGATATTTGTTCCTGAAATACTGACGTCATCATATTCAATTAACTTAAGGAAAATAGAATGGTGAATCTATGCTGCGATGCCATCTCGTGGCAACTGAGCATCCTACCTTAGTGAACACATGCTAGCTCTAGACCACTTCTCTTTTGCTCAAGTGTCTGTTTCAGTATTATTGTTATCATCTTGTGATACTTTTTCTTCTTTCCGATTGCTAAACGAGTTACATAACTGTATTGGTGTCATATGCAGAGAAAGCAAAAGATGGGCCTCCTGTTTTGATGACATCCAGCATTTGTTGCTTGATATTTAAGTATACATCGGAAGAATCTCTGTTGCAATATCCAGGATTCGATTTCAGCACTCTGAATGCTCTGTCACAGCTCATTGCAAGGAGCTTAAGTACAATTGCACTGGTACGTAAATAAATGAGCTATTCGAAACATGCAAGTAACTTTGTGAAAAGAGTGATTGGTTTCAAGAAGCTGCATCAGGAAAATTACTAGTATTCATGGCATATATTTGGCATACATGAAAGGTCTGGCTTGCTATGGCATGTGAGTTCTGATGTCTACTGATCTGAATTAGTTTTACGTGTGTGATTGAATGTTCGGCAGGATGATGATGATGCTACAGAATCTTGTCATGATCTTCACCATATCATCATTGAAGGTAAGACCATTAGATACTACTCCCTCCATCCTGAATTTATTTACTCTGCAAATGCATGAAATTGAAAAAAAAAAAAAGATCTGCAAAATAAATGCTACTTACGGCAGGCTTGATAGAGAAAATATTGGCAAAGACAAAATCATGGTACAAAGACATTCTTGGTTAAGATTGTCCATGACGGGCCAACTTGGGCCTCCCATCTCACCGATCAGCTCAGATCCGATGATTATGATAGTCATTCATGTTTTGTTGCTGAGATCTCCCACTGCGTTGCAGGTTTCTCCGTTTGGGCTGATCGATTTCCCCATATTAGCAAAGCGATTGATGGTTTAATTTGACTGTTACCAAGTGATAAACCAGGAGTGCGTCTGCTTTCGGCAACATGATAGCTAGTTTCAAGCTTCTTTTGTTGAAGAGAACTTTGGATAAAAGTTGCGGGCTTTTGCACCAGACATCAAGTAGACCAACCAGACATTTGGTTGATGTGCTTGAGGATATCTGCTTCTGTCGAGCTAAATATTCGGCAAGGGGAATGAAGCTGTGTAGCATTTCCCGAGTTGTACATATATTAAGAGTAAACTTAATCGTGTAGTCATGCTATTCCACAATCTAGTTTCGCTAGGCTTGTTTCTGAATCTTTTCAATGGCCCTTGATTGGGAAAAGAATCGATGTATTTTGAGGGAATTCTCGTCGAGGGTTACTTTCGTTCCGAATTTAGGCTCCTCAAGTACGAAGACCTTGTCAACTCGGCTTAATACTCCGTTGATGGATACCATATTCTAACTCTGTATTCCATCGCCTTTTTCTTCCCCCATTGTAAATCACAACCGTTGATTTCCAAGCAGAAAAATGGCATCCCTGAGAACCCTGCGTGGCTCGCTCGCTATTGATCACTTCCATGTGTGGTCGCAGTTGGATTTTTCTGCCAACCTGCCTGCCTATGCTACGACGTGCCTATAATCGATAACTATGAAAAGACCTTTGAAGGAACCTTAAAACACTTAAAAAGATTAAAAACTACATAAAAACTATGAAAAGACTCTTGAAATGAGTTTAAAACACACAAAACCCCATCAAAAAACTAAAAACACAATAAA
>LIEC01010661.1:0-22650 GCA_001925005.1 Drosera capensis
AATCTAAATTTTCTTCACAAACTCATAAATAATAATAATAATAATAATAATAATAATAATAATAATAATAATAATAATACTCTACTCTTATTTTATTTTCTTTACTTCACCTCACTTTCTCTTCTTTTCTTTCGTATGAAGGTTTTGTGTCTCGTTGGTTCCTCTCCATGCTTTTAATTTCCGAGGTTAATTTTTTCCTCCTTTTATTTTACTAGTAATAAAAAATCCATGTGAAGTTCAAATTAGATCGTAAGTCAAGCAAATACTTTCAATTTCATGAGATATCATGGTTTAGGTGCCTGAGCAACAATCCACCAGTCATGTACTTAATCCTTGTTGAGGTTGAAGTGTACTTAATCCTTGTTGAGCTTGAAGTGACATGTCAAATCTGATAGAATATCCAACCTGTTGACCTAATTGAACACAACATTCTTCAGCTACTTTTTTCGCAACAAAAATGGTTGCAACTCGCCTTGGTTGAGTAGCACCAATGACCTTCCCATCTTGACAAATCCCAGCATCATTGAGTTATTGAGGCAACTTTGAAAGTAGAAAAAACCCATTTGCAACCAACAAAAAGCAAAAAAGACAGCAAGATTTTCACAACAAAAATTGCTCCATATGATTGCACGACGTCAACAGAAGGCCGCTGAACTTTTTAAATCTTCTCGTTTTTGAATAAGGGAAGCCACTACCCTTACCTCTACAAATTCGATATAACAGAACGAATTTGACACGGTCAATGAAAAAGCTACTTACGAGTTGTTTTCCCATTTTCAGTTTCACCAATAATAATCACAACATCGTTTTCTCGAACTCTCTTCACGAGATCCTTCTCAACAGTAAGATTACGAAATTAAAGCTCAATCAGTCCAAATTAAAAACTCAATGGAATTCTCCAAAACCAGCAACATAAGCACATCAACCACATGCAGCTAGGTCAAACACCAGAAAAATCACAATTTCCACGAATTCGAGAATAAAAAAAAATAGAGAGAAAAATTAACCAACAAAGATTGGGAGAGCTTTTCTCATTTGGTCAATCTTTTTTTTTGCTGTATTCGTCGTTGTTTGTATTAAATTTTGAGTTCTGCAAGTTCACCATTGATTGATAATTGATTATCGATAGACCACTGCTTGCTTTGGCCTCTTTCGCCTCTAACAAAAGCGGCGAAAACCCTATAATAAGTTGAAATCAAACAAACAAACTAACACGAGAACATCAATGAAAAATATCTGAGTTGCCTTGGAAACGGCGGCGACGATATCGATGTTAGAATTGGCGAGGAGAGTGACGGAGTTCCTATATTGGCGAGGAATAGCTACGTCGAAGTATTGAGGCTTTGCTTTTTGAGTATAAAGAACGTTTGATCGGACCGATAGAAAAGGTTTATAAATGTGCTTAGGATTGATATAGATAAACTATACTTATCGTAATTTTATAATTTATATATTTTATATTAAATAAATATTTGAGTTTTTTGATTGTCATATATTAATCATAATATTTTATTTTGAAACTTTTTATGTAAAAACATACAAAATCATTCAAATTCAGTTATACTACATATATTATCTTTTTTCATAACTCTTATAATAATCTTGAGTATCACAACAAAAATTTCTTTATCAAATTCCATAAAAGTTTTAACACCGATATAAAATCTCGTACCAATTAATTTGTGGCATTTGTTATGGGATGAAGGAAGTAAGTAGTTTGGTGTTTGGTAGAAAAATGACTTAAATTACTTTATTTGATCAAAGCTAGTTTTGATGTCTTAGTCGAGGAGAAAACTAGTTTCAAATAACATATGACTTTAACACGAAAAACTACTGACGATGATAGTTAAAAGAATATCAAACAACCTTTCCAACATTATAAAATGACTTAAAATTGATTTTGATTAACTTTAAATCCAATTAAAGATGCCCTAAAATATGAGGTGGCGGGAGGAAAACAGAATAATTATGGAGAAAATGATAATTTTATGGTATTCGTGATTTTTTGGAGAGGGGAATGGGAAGTATTCGAGAGTAAAGTAAAAATGATTTTGGGTGCAAAAGAAAAAATTTGAGAGATTTTGGAGGGGAAGAAAGGGATAGCGGATAAAATGATAAAAATCATCCTCCTTTTCGAAAAAATAAAATTTTTGCATTTTAAATTTTAATTAGGAATTGATAATTTCAATATTTTTTTTTTAAACTCATAAAAATGAAGAAATGAAGTAATCTAACTTTTCTTCACAAACTCACAAATAATAATAATAATAATAATACATATACTCTACTCTTCTTTTATTTCCTTTACTTCACCTCACTTTCTCTTCTTATCTTTCCTATCAAGGTTTTGTGTCTCGTGGGTTCCTCTCCATGCTTTTAATTTCCGAGGTTAATTTTTTCCTCCTTTTATTTTACTAGTAATAAAAAATCCACGTGAAGTTCAATTTAGATTATAAGTCAAGCAAATACTTTCAATTTCATGAGATATTATGGTTTAGGTACCTAACCAACAATCCATCATTCATGTACTTAATCCTTGTTGAGCTTGAAGTGACATCGTCAAATTTGATAGAATATCCAACCTGCTGACCTAATTGAACACAACATTCTTCAGCTATTCTTTTCGCAACAGAAATGGCTGCAACTCGCCTTGGTTGAGCAACACCAGTGACCTTCCCATCTCGACAAAACCCCTCATCATTGAGATATTGAGGCCCATTTGTAATCAACAAAAAGCAAAAAGACATCATGATTTTCACAACAAAAAATGCTCCATATGATCGCATGACTTGAGGAGAAGATCGTTGAACTTTTTAAATCTTCCCGTTATTGAATAGCGGAAGCCATTATCGAATCAGCCCTTACCTCTACAAATTCGATATAACAGAATGAATTTGACACGGCCAATGAAAATACTACTTACGAGTTGTCTTCCTGCTTTCATTTTCACCAATAATAATCACAACATTGTTTTCTCAAACTCTCTTCACCAGATCCTTCTCGATCGTAAGATTACGAAATTAAAGCTCAATCAGTCCAAATTCAAAACTCAACGGACTTCTCCAAAACCAAAAACATAAAGCACATCAACCACACACAGCTAGGTCAAACACTAGAAAAATCGTAATTTCCATGAATTTGACAATAAAAAAAATAGAGAGAAAAATTAACCAACAAAGATTGGGAGAGCTTTTCTCTGCTGCTCAATCTTCTTTCTGCTGCATTCGTCGTTGTTTGTATTAAATTTCGAGTTCTGCAGGTTCACCATTGATTGATAATTGAATATCGATAGACCACTGCTTGCTTTGGCCTCTTTCGCCGCTAACACAAGTGACGAAAACCCCATAACAAGTTGAAATCAAATCAAACACACTTTCATGAGAATATCAACGAAAAAAATCTGAGTTTCCTTGGAAAAGGAGACGGCGGTATCGAAATTGGTATTGGAGAGGAGAGTTTCGGCAACGACGAGGAATAGCCGCACCGAAGTGTTGAGGCTTTGCTTTTTTTAGCGTAAGAATCGTTTGACCGGACCGATAGAAAACGTTTATAAATGTGCTTAGGATTGATATTAATGAATTATACTTATCATAATTTTATAATATTATTTTTATTTTATAATAAATAAAATGTTTTCGTTTTTAATGTTATAATAATTATAATATTATTTTATTTTGAAAATTTTTATGTACAAGATACAAAATCAATCAAATTCATTTATACTACATACATTATCTATTTTCATAACTGTTATAATAATCTCCAATATCTCAAAAAAAAAATTTTTTTCTTTATCAAATTTCATAAAAGTTCAACACCGATATAAAATTTTGTACCAATTAATTTGTGGCATTTATTACGGGTTGGAGAGAGTAAGTATTTTGGTGTTTGGTAGAAAAACAGCTTAAATTACTTTATTTGATCAAAGATAGTTTTGATGTCTTAGTCAAGGAGAAAAGTAGTTTCAAATAACCTATGACTTTAAACAGAAAGACTACTAAAGATTATAGTTAAAAAGAATATCTTCTCAACATTATAAAATGACTTAAAATTGATTTTGATTAATTTTAAACCCAATCAAACATGCCCTAAAATATGACGTGACGGGAGGAAAAGAGAATAATTATGAAGAAAATATTGTAATTTTATGGTATTGGTGAGTTTTTGGAGAGATGAATGGAAAGTATTCGAGAGTCAAATAGAATGATTTTGGGTGTTTTTGGAGGGGGGTGGGGATAGCGGATAAAATGATAAAATCTTCCTTCTTTTCAAAATAATAAAATTTTCACACTTTAAATTTTAATAGGAAATTGATAATTTCAATATCTTTTTTTTTTTTGTAACTCAGAAACATGAAGATTTTATTTCCTTATTTCATCTCATTTTTCCTTCTCTTTTTTCCTATGAAGGTTTTCTATGTCACGAGTTCCTCTCCATGCTTTTAATTTTCTGAGTAACAAGTGATATCAGCCGGTCCTGTGGTGTATACATAATTGGTGCGTCTATGCTATCGATATTTGACATGCTATCTTATTAGGAATTTGAAAAAATTCCACCGTGTTTTGACATCGGATGTAAATATCATATGGGACAACATTTTCTTGGTATAAAAGTCTTGTTCGCCTGAGATTGACGAAAACTGTAGTTTGATACCAAACCAAACGAACACCTAGGTAGAAAATTACCTCGTACCTACATGTGCATTTACCTAAACATACCACCGCAAGTTAGTCATACTACCAAACCCCGAATTTATTACGCCTTTCCGTTACCGTTCTCGATTAACAGATGTTTTTTTTTTTGTACATGTTGTGATTAGGTGAGTATTATGCATTGCTTATGTAAAACTCTTCTCCCCTTTTGTATAATTCATGTATCTGATCTTTGTTATTTTCGTAAAACTTTAATCACACACAAATTCCATTCTTTACCAAAATCTTAACCAACAAGCCTAGCTTATGTATTTTTACCTACATAGTTGCTAACTTCCCTAACTCTTTTTATATACAAACATGGCATCTATGACATCCTCATCATGTACCACACTTCTTGATCATTCGACCTTTCGAGTATGAACCAATTAAGGTTAACAAGCATGTTGGTTAGTACCCTAGAAACTCCGAAACTTGGCCTAGCGTGCATTAATAAATAACATAATTCCCCATGCTATTAGCTAAATGTAAGCTAGTAATTAACTGAGGATGGGCATGTTGTTGTCTTGCCTAAGTTGACATACAAAAGTATGCAGAAGCTAAGCATTTTATGATATGAACGTGCGTGTTCAACTAAACATAGATCCATCTTGAAGATAATAGATAAGATGGGTTATTCAATATCCTGAAATCTCGATTAATTGATTGTAAACTACAATAAATCATCCATGTAACGAATCTAGCCTTTTTTGGTCATGAAAACTGTTATTTTCTTCGTCTCAATATATATGCAACACTTTTCTATTTGGTGAGTCTCAATTTATTGCTCATTCTGTTTTACAAAAAATATAACATATACGTATTTTATATTATTGTATACATATAAATAAAAATTTCATTTTTATATTAAATTACGTCTGATCGTTCCGTAATATATATTAGGTTGAATTACGTAATTCATATGACCATTGATGTTTCACGATAGATTTACAAATAACCACGTTTTATTATCATTATACGCATGTCAAATTTTACATCGATATACGTGTCATATCAAAATGATATATCTATTGTGGGACAAAGGAAATACAACACTTTTTTTTTTCCAAATTTAATAATCAATTTATATTTACATAATCAAAATATTTCATCAGTTTTTTTCAGTCTTTATTAAATCCTAATTACATTTCATTATCATTAAAAAATAAATTTTTTTATTAAAATTTATATAAATTTAATATATAAATAAAATTATATATGAAATCAAATAATTATAATTAAAATATAAGGAGGAGTAGGCCACAGACTAATTATCTCAGTCTCTTTTACCGGGATTAGTAGTAGCCAATTGTTGTCATTGACTTTTTGTTTCCACCGGAATCTTGTGTTCTGATTGCAGGTTGCAACAAGGAGAGTGAACTGAAAGGATGAGCAACGGAGAAGGGAAGGTGGTTTGTGTGACTGGAGCCTCAGGATTCATCGCCTCTTGGCTGGTGAAGTTCCTCCTCAGCCGTGGCTACACCGTCCGCGCCACTGTCCGAAACCCAGGTAGATTTCTACTCCAGTTCATCGTCCCCTTTGCTCTTTGTCCATCTTTCTATGATTTAGTCTCATATGATTTCTAGTTTCTGAGTCATATGCATTTCTTATCCTAGATTTAGGGAAAATTGACTTATGGGTTTTTGGTGTTGTGATGTGAATTTGATTTCTAATTGCTAAGTTTCTGAACAATAGTTACCTGCGCAGATATGGGTATGAAAAATTGCTCCTTTTTTGCATAAATTGTGCGGATTAGCGATTGTAAGTTGCTCTTGATATGCGGAATGAAAGTTGGTTGGAAAAGTGTTGGAGTTCCATTGGGCATAGATGGGAGTTGCCAGGGTGTGTGTTCTTTGCTTCAGTTATGAGAAGTGAATGCTTGTCGAATTTGAAATGGTGATAGATTGAGTAGGGATCCGAACTATCTAGTTGACCCTGGATAGGCGATTACTCGAGAAATGATTGTTTACCCGAGAAATGTGACTCGATTAGGCAACTCATGTGTGAATGTAGTCTTGTAGAACGTTTTGGATCCTGATGAGCATTGCACTTGGTTTATTTGTGATGAGTATCATATAGCATGAAATTTAGGGTTATGGATGCTGGACATGCCCTGAATTTAGTGTACGTTTTGATATGTTGGTTCAGATGATTGGAAAAAGGTAGACCATTTGCTCAAACTTGACGGAGCAAAAGAGAGGCTTCATCTTTTCAAGGCAGATTTGATCACAGAAGGCTCGTTTGATGCTGCGATCGAAGGATGTGATGGTGTTTTCCACACGGCATCACCCGTCCTTATTCATAATATTAAAGATCCACAGGTTAGTCTGCACCACCTGTAGAAGAGCCACTGTAGAGTAGTGCACAACATGATCCTGATTGATGTAGGTTTTTTTTCTCCCAGAAATTGTGCTACTGCGAAGCTTTTTTGTTCCCCTAAACCAAGAAACAAATATGTGTATGAACATCAGCATAAAAATAGCACTGCCCCTTTCCCATCAAGTGGAATATACTATGTACACTTGGTGGACGCGTACCATATGCCATGCCCTCCGTGTGCTCAACATTGCCCCCTGCCCCCCTCTTTTGTTGAACCACTCCCATGACTTAGAATCATGTAAGCCCACTAGTGTTCTTGGGTTTCCATAGTAGTTACTGGAACTGCAAGGAATAGAATTTGGGAACTCTGTTCTTTCTCCCTCTATATCGTTTAACTTCTGCAGAATCCATGGCTTTTCCCCCTCTTTTTCTTAAGCGTTGTGACTGTGCCATTCTGTTTACCGTATCTTCGGCTAAACTGTTCCCATCATATGGGCTTCGAGAAATCCAGCAAATAAGAATCTGAATTTTCATGATTCAGGCAGAACTAATAGACCCTGCTGTTGTTGGTACAATTAATGTCCTCAAGTCCTGTGTTAGAGCTGGGTCCATCAGAAGAGTGATCATCACGTCTTCACTTGCTGCTGTTGCTTTCAATGGAAGACCTCTAAATCCTGATGTTACAGTAGATGAGACTTGGTATTCTGATCCCACTTTCTGTGAGAAATCAAAGGTGCGTTCTTTAGCTACTCCTGTATGAAAGTGTTACTTCTTGTTTTTTTGTCTACAAAGCAACTGAGTACGCCTAAAAGAATATGCGAAAAATTTACTTGCAACTCAATTGTGGAAGATGGAGGGCCTTAAAGAAGTTTAAAAGAATCTTGAAAGGTTATGAAGTATAACATGAACTGTTACAATTGGTGACTCGAGATAGGGAGAATGATATTGTTTACCAATGTAATCAGCCTTGCATAAACTTCAGGTTTGTTATTTATTGTTTAATGTAGATATGGTATCATCTTTCGAAGACCCTAGCAGAGGAAGCTGCATGGAATTTCGCCAAAGAAAATGGGATTGACTTGGTGACGATAAACCCGGGATATGTAATTGGCCCTATCTTGCAGCCAACCATCAATGATACAGTGAAGACGATACTGGATCTTGTTAGTGGTAGTTGCATCTTTCCTTTGTTCTCGTGTCCTCCTCTCTTTTTTCCAGTTAAATGCGAATGGGATGACATTTGACATGTAGTGGCAAGTGGCAACTTCACCGCAATTCATCTTTTCCCCTAAGTTTGTTAGTCACTGCCTCACTGGTTCCATACTTCATCCCAATGTATTCATCGGTAATAATGGTGAAATCATGAAACTATAATATCTATTTTGAAGTTTATTTGTGATTGTATCAGTTCCGTGACGCAGGTGGCCCTACTTACCGAAATCAAGCTTACAGATGGGTTGATGTTAGAGACGTGTCTAATGCGCATATTCTAGCATTTGAGGTTCCATCAGCTTCTGGTAGATATCTATTGGCGGTGAAGGGAGCTCACTTCTCCGAGGTCATTGAGATCATACGCCATTTTTTCCCAACCCTGAAGTTTCCAGAAAGGTAATGTTGTCGCTCCTGTCAAGTATACAATTTCACTGTTTATTTGTATTTTCCTAAAAAAACTGTGTTACATTGCCAAGGCAAAAAACACCAAGATGAGAATGTTTTGTAAATGCAAAATCTATGATAAAAATGCTGGCGTCAGCCAATCGACATAATCTCAACGGTTCAGTTAGTGTTCATTCCTCAAGTGTATTTCATGGATTTTGCATGGCACCCCCTATCACTGAATGCATAGATCTTCAAAAAGCTCATTTGCCTTCTTTTCTGTTGATCATTGCAGGTGCTCAGATAATGGTGATCCGACAATGTACAATGTCTCAAACACCAGATCCATAAGCTTGGGCCTCCAATACACTCCATTCGAGCTGACAGTCAAGGATACTGTTGAAGGTTTGAAAGAGAAGAATTACATCAGTTTCTAAACGACATACTACTCCGGAGAAACTAAAGTGGTGAGGGAAGATAGTTTCTCTACCAGACTAATAATATTTTCAGAAGTACTTTGTTGCGAGTCGCATGAATTGATTACTCCGCGAGGGAATCTATCAGGAACCGGGTAATTTGTTTATAAACTTCAGCCAATTCAAGGAATAGGAAGCCTGTGATTCCTAACTCCTGCACAGTCTTCAAGAATGACTGATTAGAGCATGTGTGAGTTAATTCGTCCGTGACAGAGCAGCAAGGGCTGTTGTAGTCTCTATGTTTTACTTGCTTGTTTATCAAAGTTCATATATTCGTCAGATATTCGATCGGAATGACATATATATGGATACAATTTATGCTTGCAAGTTTCTTGCGCTCGATCATGTTGTCCAGCGCTTTGCTTAGTTGTATTTCTTTGGTCCTAACAAGTGATATCAGCACCAGCTCGTCCGGGTGGTGTATATACATAATTGGTGCGTCTATGCTATCGATATTTGACATGCTATCTTATCAGAAATTTGAAAAAATTCCTCCCTTTTTTGCCATCGGATGTAAATATCACATTAGACATCATTTTCTTGGTAGAAAAGTCTTATTCACCTGAGATTGACGAAAACTGTAGTTTGATACCAAACCAAACGAACACCTAGGTGGAAAATTACCTCGTACCTACATGTGCATTTACCCAAACATACCACAACAAGTTATTCATACTACCAAACCCCGAATTCATTACGCCTTTCCGTTACCGTTCTCGGTTAATAGATTTTTTTAATTTTTTTTTGTACATGTGATTAGGTGAGTATTATACATTGCTTATGTAAAACTCTTCTTCCCTTTTGTATAATTCATGCATCTGATCTTTGTTATTCTCGTAAAACTTTAATCACACATAAATTCCATTCTTTACCAAAATCTTAACCGACTAGCCTAGCTTATGTATTTTTACCTACATAGTTGCTAACTTCCCTAACTAACTCTTTTTACATACAAACATGGCACCTATGACATCCTCATCATGTACCACACTTCTTGATCATCACCAATCATCATATTTGTCAACCATTTCCATGTATATACAAATACAGAGCTAATAGCGTTGGGGCGGAAATGAAAATATATGCAAGCGATATAAATTGCATCAATTCATCCGTCGACTGCGTAACCTTACTGTTGGGACAACAAGAAAATACATTCTTACAATATCGTTTCAACCATTCATTCTTACAATATGATGGCTCTCGACCAAAATCAATGACTTGAGAGTTAAACATAAATATCATATATCCATCTTCAACATGAATCGAATTCCTTGAATGACCACATTACCAACTCTTGACCTAGATTTAGCACAAGCTGCATAGACTAGCATTCGACCTTTCGAGTATGAACCAATTAAGGTTAACAAGCATGTTGGTTAGTACCCTAGAAACTCCGAAACTTGGCCTAGCGTGCATTAATAAATAACATAATTCCCCATGCTATTAGCTAAATGTAAGCTAGTAATTAACTGAGGATGGGCATGTTGTTGTCTTGCCTAAGTTGACATACAAAAGTATGCAGAAGCTAAGCATTTTATGATATGAACGTGCGTGTTCAACTAAACATAGATCCATCTTGAAGATAATAGATAAGATGGGTTATTCAATATCCTGAAATCTCGATTAATTGATTGTAAACTACAATAAATCACCCATGTAACGAATCTAGCCTTTTTTGGTCATGAAATGACACCATTCACACACACAAGTGTTTAATGTAAATTAAACTACATAAATCAACCATATTATAACTTAGATATTGGTTCAACAATAACCTTTCGCTTTTAATTTTCTGATTTTCATAGGCTGATAGCATTATACAGTAAGAGATAATTTAATTCAGTAAGTGGATATGAACTTTTTGGATCTGGTCATATATTTCTTTTACTCCTGATATTTCAGATAAATTCGCAATGCAGGACACATACTAGAGCGGCACAATTGTCTAGTTTACCAAAATCAATTATCAGAATAAAGAAGAACAAGCACTACAAACATGACTGCATATGTACATGCATATATGTATGCTATGCTCACTATATTTTACCCCAAAAAAAAAAAAAAAAAAAAAAGAAGCAAATTTGAGCTAAAAAAATATACACCATGGTCATGAGCTACTTCATGGTCTTTAAAATTTGTGAAAAAAATAATATGAAGGGAAGAAAGTTTGGCTACCCACCAATATACCTTCTACGACTCAACATATACTTGCCAAATGAACCACAAATCAACCTTGCATTGCCTTGCATGTTTTCACAAATCAAGAAGTTATTCCAATTAGGCCCATTTTCTTTTTTCTGTCTTCTCAAGCTCTATAAGTCTAGCTCATGACTATACTCATTTTCATTTCCTGAGCTATATATTCCAATTAGTATTGCCCGTTTCGCGTAGTTTTTCTTCGCCTTAGGTACATTCCTCATACACAACATATATAGAGCTTGAGAAGACACAAAAGAGAAAACATGGGTCTAATTAGTCGAGTTTCAAAACATCTCGTACTTACATTGGTCGTCCTAATCTCGATCGTATCACATTTCTCTTGCAATGAAGATTATGATCAATTTGATCGCGATGAAAACATTGCCCCTGCCCCTGCTCCTTCTCTTTCACCTCTTGCTCCCGCTCTTTCACCGGATATCTCACATGACATTGGTGATGATGTTCCTCACAAGGTAGACCACCAGAAGCTACGAAAATATATAGATGATGAATAATATAAGAGTTGGAATATCGATTCGTTTATTTTGTATTCATGTGTTTAGGACCTTATGTTTCATGTCTAGTTCATCTTCAATTTTTTGTTCACGTAGTGTCACTAATTAATTAAGGTATACTTAATAAATAACCTTGTCTTATGCTTAAATATGCAGGAACTAAAGGAAGCGTGGCATAAAGCTTGCTCAACAAAACATGGAGTTCTCGTCATGCCCGCAACAGAATCATATCAACTGAAGCCGATCACATTTTCAGGACCCTGCAAATCTCACACGACAGTCATGGTATCATAAAATACGCAGCACACAAAGTGCATTAACATGAATCCAATAGACGTTCGTTTAGGTAACTCTATACTAATAATGCCAAAGGCATATGCAATGTTATACAGTATAAGATCTATACACGGATATATGTCATTCACAAGGCATGTCCTCTTCGGCCGATAATATATAAGGACATACGTATGGTATGATTGATAGGCAACAATATGTTATCACCCCATACAGGGACCTAGTTGTAAACCAAAACATATACAACCTAGGCATTCCCATCAGTAAACTAGATTACAAGGTGGATATATATGTTGGAAAATCGTTGAACCATGTGAGTTTATTTCTTATACTCGAACTCTTTAATGTTACTGTTGTAATTTGATTTGGTTGTTTGATTCATTCTGACATCGTCGATCAATGAAGATCACTGGAACGATCGAGGCCTCGATGGATATGTCGGACTACAAGGATCGACACTGGCTTGTTTTCAAAGATGTCAATAATCTTAAAGTTAAAGGTGGAGGAATTATTGATGGCAATGGAAAAATTTGGTGGGAGAAATCTTGCAAAAAGAACTCATCCAAGGTACTTGTGAAATATAACATAGAGAAATTAGTGGTAGATTTCCTCTTATTAACTAGTATGAGAATTAACTTGATTTTTCTTACCCCTTGCAGTCATGTGAGGAAGAAAATGCACCGACGGTATTGACTAATCCTGTCGTTATGTTCTTTCTCGAATTTAATTACTTAAAAGGATTACAGAGTGATCTGACATGTTGCTGCGACATTCAGTTTGCTATTGTATTATCTCTATCAATAGATGAGACTAACCGTGCTACGTATGAACGTTGTTTCCTAGGCATTGACGTTTAGCGGATGCAATAATCTCCTCGTCGACAATTTAAGGATAAAAAATGCGCAGCAAATGCACATTTCTTTTCAAAAATGCAAAAGGGTGGTGGCTTCAAATCTGATTATCTCTGCGCCAGGAGATAGCCCCAACACTGATGGGATTCATATCACGGCCACCAAAAATATTAGGATCCTGAACTCGGTCATCGGAACAGGTATATATTGTTCACTTACTGTTGATCTAATATTCGCCGCCGATGCCACTTTCTAATAGTCGATGTAACGACTTTATAGTGCTTAATAGCGCTTTTAATTAATCCGAACGAGCAAGTGTTGCTGAAAAGGACCTAAAATATAGGGTTGGTCCTTAATTTTTGTTGAGAGGTTTCAAGATTTAGGTTGGTCCATTTCCATGAAGCAACTACCCTTAATATCCGCTGGTTTGATCCTCTTGGGATAGTTAGATTCGCTACATTAACGACATTACTCTTTTCTTGTACCTCTTGGTTGGGGAAATACGGCAGCAACTAGTCATGTTTATGGTACATTTATAACAACGATGAAGGGAAAACATATCGAGAAAATTTACTGTTGCAACAGCTCAAATCGTCTCTTACTCGACTAAACGTTATATGTACATGATACTTGCTCGTCTAACAAAGTTCATGTTATTTGAATGATGAAGGGGATGACTGCATCTCTATAGTGAGTGGATCTCAAAATATCCTAGTATCAGATATAATATGTGGGCCAGGGCATGGAATAAGGTTCTTCTCAAAATCTATCTTATAAACGCAAAACATTCAATAATTTGAATGAGATTTCTCCTTTTCCCCCAGTGTTAATCGATCTATGTATTTTGGTGTCCAATTGATTCAGCATTGGAAGCTTAGGAGAAGGTGAATCAGAGGCCCATGTTTCAGATGTGTTAGTAAACAGAGGAACACTATTCCGAACCACAAATGGACTGAGGATCAAGACTTGGCAGGTAACGAAACCGCCGCTAATCAAGTGATATCCAATCAAACAATTCGAACATTTATCTGTCATTTGGGTTCATTGTAGGGTGGTCGAGGACGAGCGACAAATATTATGTTCGAAAACATTGACATGTTCGATGTGAAGAACCCGATTATCATTGATCAGAATTATTGCAATAGTAAATCTTGCCCGCCTAAGGTAATTGATGTGCTTTTTCGGTTCGATTATGAACTTTGTTTCATTGGTTATAAGACTGTAAATTGACCTTCGTTTGCAGGAATCGGCGGTGTTAGTGAGCCACGTATACTATAGAAATATCAAAGGTACAAGTCGAACAAAATCCGCAATCATATTCAATTGCAGCGATAATGTCCCATGCCATTCGATCCTGCTACAAGATATAATGTTATCTCATGATGGGTTCAAAGCTGAAGCTGATTGTCGAAATGTGCAGCTGGTGAACAAAGGGATTGTTTCACCCAAATGCAATTTATGAAAGATGAAAACGTACTTCACCTTTTTTTTGTTAGTATATTGTTGATTTAAAGCCAATAGGTTAGATTAGCTTGGTGCATATATATGCTCTTCATGAGTGTTTGATGATGAGCTGGGTGGATGCAAGGAAAAGAAGAAGAAGATGTAACAGGTCTTTAATCTATTGTGATGTAAACTAAAAGTAATCCCCAAACGCATTCTTTTGTTTTATTCTTCTTATTCTATATTATATAATCTTAATCCAAAAAAATGAGAAACCATTACCAGACTTTTGTGTATCGATTTTCTTTCTCATGAATGAGAGATAAAAAACAAGACCAAAACTACACCAACCACGATCCAATCAATTTAGCATGTTTCTCTTTAAAAGGAAATTATGAAATATTTTTTTTTTTTATCAAACGAATAATCCGCAAATCCGGAAGATCATTTAAATCAGCTTTTATTGACGGGTTTATCATCACAAAGTAGCTCCGCACTTAACAAGTTTTATCCCTTAATGAAAAGTTGGTTGAACGACTTATCATGTGCGATGAGGATGATTCCAAAAATACCTTTACCTATCAATTTAGCAAGTTTAACCGACTCATCAACAAGTAAATGTACTAAACCCGAAACTTTAGATCCGAATCATTACAGGTGTGTTAAGCATTGCTTGTAAGCTTGATCATATGTTTTTTTTTTTTTTTTTGGGATTGATGCTTGATCATTTGTTTTAACACAAAACCAAGAATCTCTCTCTCACATGGTTCAGACTTCATTGATTGGCCCAAGCCCAAGAGTTCTGATTCAACCCAAAGTAGTAGGTTTAATATGGGCCCAGCCCAAAACTACTCTCTCACATGGTTCCGGCGATGACCAACCATGAGAGCAAGCGGAGGAGGGTTGCGTAGAAAAGGACTCAGGTATGTCCAGATTTCACTCCTATATTTCTTTTTGTCATAGTTCTCTTCGTCTTTGTGAAATTCTTTGATTAGTGTACTTAATGTGGTACAATGAAGAATTTGTTTGTCTCATAAAGAATTATCTAGTGATTATTTTTTATTTTTATTAATTATCAATGAATCATAGTGTAAAATATTTATTACTAATTCGTTCAAAAATTCTAATCATGATTTTATCTGTCTCTCAATTAAAATATGGAAATAAATTATTATAATAGATTATAATCATTTATTACGATAGATTATAATTTATAATAACTATCTCAACCCTAGATTATAACCCTAAATCGAAGCGATATCCGTCATCGCTATCACTTTTCCCCTCGAAACAAACATTGCGTATATGTCCCTACTCACATGTTCACGTCATCATCGTTTTCGGAGCAAACAATGCTCATTTCATATATTGAAATACAGTGTAATTATCACGATTATCTTCTACACAGTGCTCCAAAAAAATCGAGGATAACAAAGCAGACAGTGTCAACCTCACCTTCGACGACTTCATCATCCAACCGTGTTCAAAACAATACGTACAAAAACAACACCATCACTCCAAAGGTATCGTCGTCTCAATAACGTTATTGTCGCTATCCCAACCCCGACGCAGAAAAAATACACTATTATTAATAAAGCACATATACAAACCAAAAATATCATAATTTTTGTACAATGCATCACAAAAATAAAACAGTGAACAATATTAGCTCCACGTGAACATCTCTAAACAGCGTCAAAATACAATGCATAAACTCACATCTTTTTACTCCGGATTAAAAGTTGCATCTTTTCACACAGATCAGTGCAATTTGATGAGTCAAATACACGGGGGCTTGGCTGTGGGATTGTTTATAAGGGTGGTTATTTGGGTGGTGAGGAATTCCAATTGGGAGGCAAGCTGATCCTCATGGGCAACCGAGGACTGTGCGAGGCACCTTATGGAATGGTTTTACGGCAAGTACCGTCAGCGCTCCTCTCAACAAGAACACCAAAATTTTATAGGGTCTTCTTTTAGGATAAGTAGTAAATCTTTCCTTGGATCAAACTCAATTGCATCCAATCATGTCCCAAACAGATACACGAGATTCGTTTAAATAGAAAAACATGGAAACACCAAGTGCTAAACAACTAACACCTAAAAATCACTGCACTAGACTAGTCATCTTCCCATGTAGCATGGAACGTGCAGGTTTGGATTATGATGGGAGTCTAGGTCTTGTGGAGCACACATAGTTCCCCAGCCAACGTGGGGGTCGTCTTGTTCTTGTTTGACCCATGGCGTGGGTTTGGATTTCTTGCGGCCTCTGAGGAAATAGGAATTTCGACAGGAATTGTACTCCTATCATTTCTCTAGGAATGTGGTGTTCTGCTTTGATTTCATCTTTTTGATGCAAATTGTGCGTGTGAATGGTAAATCAGCTATTTCCTGTTATGTTTTGTTGCTGAAAACCTTCGGCACACTAGTATTACTCGTATAGTATGTTGAAGGACTTTTTGCATTCTCTTGAACTAGGAAAGAGTCCAAAGAAAGCGATAAGAGACCATGATTTGTTAAAGGAAGCCCATTCATTCGGGAAACGGAATAATAAAGAGAATCGCAATCCCGGACAAAACTATGTATTACCACTTTAGACACTTTATAATGCCTAAAGTGATGACCTTATATCCAAAATGAATCTACATGGTTCTCATGTCTAGCAGTCAATATGTACAATGGCTTGGTATGGTTGTTGGAAACTTGAACGAATTGAGTTATGGGGATCTTTAATTTGTTTGTTTTCCTTCGTCTGTTGCGAATCGTATAGGTCAACGATTTCACACGTGAGGGCATTCTATATAAAATAGGGATAAGGTCTATGTATATTATCTTATCTTATAGGCTTGTCCTCCCTACACCTTGCATTTGACGGGATTATATAGATACGTTTCTTTTTTTTTTCCTTTCCTTTGTCGTGAATCGTGCAAGGAACATAAAATTAGTGACTTGCAATCATGTTTTGTTAGGAAAATTAGTGATACAGCATGGTTTTCCCAACAGTTGAATCAAACTGTTGATTCTGTTAGTATCGATGGTTTCCCTGCAAGGACCGGCCAAACAAAGTGCTTTTCAACTGGAGCAATGTCTGTTATAGGAGTATAGTGACTCTTGAATTGTGATTGATGTAACTCTAGTGCGCATCAAATTTGGTGATTTATGCACTTGGATCAATAATGAAGTTTGACTATATTTGGGCACATGTCAGGCATTGAGCGTGAAAACCCCTCTCCCTCTTACTGGGTTCTTTCTATTCGTAAAATTTTCCCCCACCAAACGGTGTTAGTTGTTGCAGCATGATTTTAGTTTTTAAGAGCTCATGTTGGGAATGATATCAAGACCGGGATAGTTGAAGAGCTCATGTTGCGGAAGAGTAGGAGAGCTCATGTTGCAGAAGAGTAGGAGAAAGTTTAAGGACCCAGTGAAATAGTTTGAAGAGTGTTGCTTGACTTGTGTGCCCTTCGTGTTGTTGTCATGAATCTAGTGTGATTATGGCACTTTTTCCTTCTGTGGTATCTGTTTTGAATTCTGGTTTGGCTGAAAGATGAGAAGTTCGAAGAGCTATCCGCCCTCTAGATGAATGATTATTAATTGATTGTTCTTCCTGCAGATATCTTGAGCATGTTTTGAAATTAAGTGCACCTCGGGGAGTATTAGGTGCACCTCGGGGTTGGATACCCCCAGCATTTTCCAGTTGTTTGATTGATTGAGTGAAATTAAGTATAATTACTAATGATTTTAAGTAAATCACTCCACCAATCAAAACCACACTCTTGAGCGGGGTATACTAATAATTCCCCGTTCCAGCATGCTTTTTTGCAGCAAATCGAGAAACTCAAATGTCCTGCTATGATTCCATACATTTCAAGCATCTTCCAGCTGGTGGTCTTGTAGATTCAAAAGAGTATAATTAAGCTATTATGGTCGGGATAAGGAGCATGATTGTCTGAAAAGTGCATTTGAGGCAAGACATTTTTTATCTTGGGTCGTTTGCATCTTTTCCAGGCACCAATGAAGGAGGGTGTTGTAGATGTTATGTACGTGCTTCACATGTCGTGCTTTAGTTGGCTTCACTTCACAAAATGGGATTGCAAGCCATATATTAATATCGTGTAACTGAAAGGTTGGAACTAGTCTATTGTATGATAAATTTATGAAAGTACTGGATGTTTCTTATCGGTTTGGTTTGTATTGGATCCTGCTCTTCATGTCGTCCTTCGGTTCGCTCACTTGATCCTTGTTGATATCGAGCAACTGAAAACCTTGCACGTTTGTTAGAGCATGATGCACCTCTTAGCGGACAAACGATGCACATTTCCCATACTAAGACGATATCTTGGGCTTTTTCTCTTATTGTAGGCCAAGGTGGCAATGGTCTCAAAACAAAGCGTTCTAGTTTCTTTAATAATGAACGAGATATACCTCTGTTTGACTCTGGATTTAGATGGATAACATGGGTATTACCTTCACATGAGTCTGAGTACTGTTACATTCATGCTCATTTGGGGGAAATGCTCCTGTTTTTAGGTCGAGTATGACTGTATGAGTAATGTGATCAAAGAAGAAACCATTTCTTCTTTCCTTTCATTTCAGATTTCAGATTTATGGTTTTTTTTTCTTTTTCTTTTTTTAAAATAAGCTCTCCGCTATTCATACAGATTTCCAATACAAGTCCAGTGCGCCAAGCTCGTTCTGGTCATGGAAGTTACCGCGTCCAGCAGCAAAGGTTGCTCAATCACAAATGTTACTTACGGAGTATTAACACTGATAGTCAGTGAAGCATATCATTCAGCTGGATTACAAAACACCTAGCACAATACAATTGATTTCGTGTTACAATGTTTGATATATCCTATTTTAACGAACGCATGTTTTTCCCTATGTTTATTTGGACCCATGAACAAATCTTATTATCCTACAGCAAACTGGAACAAGCGGATTTCAGTTCTTCAGCTGTCTCAAATAGCTAACCAGCTGCTCCAGGTTCTTGTGCGAGCTCCCGCCTTCCTTCATCACCACCTTTGCCGCAATCTGAAGCTCCCTTACCCGAATCCTCTTGGGATGATCCTCCCTTACCGACTCCTTCAACAACCGAGCCAACTCCTCGGAACCAGGAACATTCTCTGGCCCATCAACCCTCACTCTCAACCCTGCCCCAACTTCCTGAATTAGCCTTGCATCTATGAACTGATCAGCACCCTGTGGCCACCCCACCATCATCACCCCGGCAGCAATGGACTCCAGCACAGAATTCCACCCGCAATGAGTCAGAAATGCCGCTGTGGCAGAGTGTCGCAGTATCGCCAGCTGTGGCGCCCATCCCCTGATCACAAGCCCCCTTCCTTCCACACGATCCTCGAATCCGTCTGGTATAGTCCCTGCATTGGGACGATCTGATTCCCTAAACGGCCACACAAAATCCACACCGCTGCTCTCCAACGCAGCAGCCAACGCCCTTAACTGATCACCCGAAAGCGAAGCCCTGCTTCCAAAACAGACATACAAAACCGAACACGCCTTCCTCCGATCGAGCCATTCCAGCACCTCCTCAGCCGGGACAGAGTTTTCCCCGCCCCGCTTAGCCATCGACTTCAGATCCTCCTCTTCAACAGGCAACAGCGGCCCAACAGTCCAAACCCTATCGTTCCCCATCTCCCTCTTCAGATACTCAACGTACGCCCTCTCGAACCCCTCGAACGAATTGATGATAGTCACATCGCTCTCCAAATTCTTCCTCACACAGTCCCTGAAGAACTCCCAATCCTCCCTCCCTTCCTCTCCCTTCCCCTCGACGCCCCGATAAACATGCGAAAGCTGCCACCAGGGGATCAGGGGCTCCCCCGGGATCCCCGGGAACCTCACCCCGAACCCCGGATCCCCAGGGTTCGGGTTCCGAGGAGCGTCCCTCCAGAGCGTGTAGAACTCCGCTGTCCCGAACGCCCCCGAAGGACAGAAAGTCAGCCTTGGGATCCCGAGTTCCTCGGCCAGGTCCCTCGTCCAGCCGAGGAAGAAATCGCTCACGATGCCCCCAGGTGTCGAACCCTTCTTCTCTTCCTTCTGGGTCTTATACCAGTCCCTGATCGGACCAGTCAGCTCCTTCAGAGCCATTATCTTCTTGATCAACGAGAAATTCGACGTCGGAGGCGGCGGGGTCAGGACGAGAGTGTTAATATTGGAAGGGAGAGCGAGGTTCTGATGGTGAGGTGGGATGAGGAGGAATGTGATCTTGAAGTCGGGGTGAGCGACGAGGAGGCGGTGGGCGAGGTCGAGGAGCGGGATCAGGTGGCCGGAGGATGGGTACGGGATGAAGAGGAGATGCGGAGATGACCGCGACGACGACGGTGGCGGTAAAGGAGAGGCTGAGGTTGTGGTTGAGCTTGTCATTGCTGAATGAGTTTGCTTTGGGTTTGAGGTGTTGGTTTTGGGTTTTGTTTACAGGGAGACAAAGGATAGCGGAGGGGGTGATGGTGTCGTGTGATTGGGTCGCAGTTAGAGGATGTCTGTTGTGATACGAGGGAAATACGTTTTTATGAGGGTGTGATTGATTGGGCTATTTGTAACAAGATGTAGTACTTCCCATCTCTGTTCCATTCATTGCCACGTTTGTACGGAGAACAAGTTGTAAATCTGATTTGAATATAACAAAATTTTAATAATATTAAAAAAAATTGAGTAATTTTTTTTGTAATTTTTTAATAAATATTTTATAAATGTTATTTTTAAGTTCATGATTTTCTCAATCTATTTCATTTTCGAACAACTGTTATTTTATATATTTATTTAGATATTTTATAATTTATTTTATTGAAGATACATTATAAAAAATCGATAGTTTTCATTATTTCTTATGATGAGTTAAATATTATTGGGATGTCAGGAGTCATGGATATTAATTAGTCATTATGAATTGATTATGTATTAAATGGATATCAAATCAAACTTGATATCAAACTTTGAAACCAAAAAATAAAAATAAAATAATATATATATAAATAGATATGTTCTCTATTTCTTCTGTTGAGCAATATTATCTTAATACATGTTTCTAACTATACGAGTAGGGATTCGAAATCTTATTAAAATAGACTGTGTTACAATTTTTTTTTGTACAAAAAGTCCTGCTGTAAAGGTTTTTTTATTTCTTTTTGAAACAGTAAATGTTTTACTATCTCCATCCCAAAATATTACGAATGGTTTAACGTGACACAAGAATTTATGTATTTGTTAAATTTTTATGGGAATTAACGAACGAAAAGTATTTTTTTAGTGACAACTGAGTTTTAAGAGAAAGAATGAGAGAGAAGGAGGAAGGAGGTGATGCCTATAATATAACAAATAATGATTTATTTTAATATTTTTAAGTAAAAAAGTTACTAAATATAATATGTTAGTCATATTTTGAGACGATCGGAATAAAAAATATGATATATAATATGAAACAGTGGGAATATTTTAGTAAAAAAAACCTATCGTTAAGGAAATGAAACTCATCAAAATAAAACAACGCGTTGTTTCTATTTTTATTTTTATTTTTTTGAAAAAAATAACGCTCCCTAATAACTTCTGCTGAGTTAGAGTGTGAGAAGAATGAAAAAGATACTTCATTTATTCATATAAATTATGATATATTAATTTAACAAGATTATTAATGAATATATTGATTTTGTGATGCTTTATCATTATACCCTTATCAGTAAGTAAAAGAAATTATGAGTGGATGGAGAGAGAATAAGTAATTAGAGAGAAGATGATGTGAATGTGATATAAAGTAAAATAATTTGTGTTTTTTTACATTTTAAAATTATCAAAAATATTATAATTTATGTAAAATGGAGAGGGTACATAATCTTATCTATATCAAATATTCCATTCGTCTCGAATTAATCGAAATATTTTGACTCGACACGAGAATTTATACAAGTGATAAATTTTTATGAAAAATGATTTTTTTTTATGATAGTAGATTTATTATAACAGTTATGAGAGGAGTTAGTGGGTTTATTATATCAAATATGATTGATATGATATTTTTTTATATTAAAAAATTATTAAAAATAAAAATATTTTATTTATTTTAGTATTGATAAAATAAAAGATTCAATTTATATGAGACCGAGGTTATAATATGCTGTCGACTGTATATTAGGATAAAAAGTTACATACCCTGGCTGGAACTCTTCATGTCAGAATGAGGAACAATATGTTGCAAGCATAACTTTCTCCTAGTCGTTCAGTAATGAAGCCTATACTTACTACTCAAAAAAAA
>LIEC01010661.1:22699-49251 GCA_001925005.1 Drosera capensis
AAAAAAAAAAAAAAAAAGAATAAGAAGCCTAAACTTAACAAGTAGACCTAATTGGGAATTGCCTATGACTCAAATCTGATTAGGCCAACGAATCACATGAAAAAATAAATCAAATATATTATTTGCGTCTTAAAAAAATCACAAGCGATTAACTTAACACAATAATTATAATGTATTATTTTTTATTATAAAGATCATTTTATTCTTTAATTTGTGAGAGTGAGATGAGTGAAAAAAGAAAAAAAAGAAGAAAAAATGATAGGATAAATTGATGTAAAATAAAATAAAAATATTATGATAAGAAAAAACTTCTAAATATAATAATAACACAATTTAATTAATATATCCTAATTTAATAAATGTTACCGTTATTTTAAAAAATGATGTGGGCAATTTTGTCCATTTCCGAGGACGATACTCGCTTGCATCACGACGTTTATTTTTCAGCAAATGTTTTTGGGTCCATTCATCGAATGCGTGATTCAGTTAATCTTCGATTTCGTATACGAAAGTCGCTGGGATGTTGGTAGAAGGTTTTTTTGGGTTCATCGAATGCGAAAGAACGTGGGACTTGGATCATCTTCTGTAGGCATCCGTACAATTCTTCTGTTGAATTATAAAAAAACTAAAATTCATATAAAGAGAAAAATAATTTTAAAAAATATTATTTTTAAATTTAATGAATCAGAGAGGCAGAACAATTTCACATTTGGTGATTACCTTAAACATAAACATAAAAACTTGAAAAAAATATAAAAAAAATATGTATAATCAAAATTCCAAAAATATAAAAAACCAAAAAACAAAATAATCTCCCTCATATTCCGCCTATTCTTTTTCTCCCTTCACAACCATGATCACCACCAGGTCCACTACCCCTCCGCTGTCGACCACCACAACCTCTGGCACCTCCGTTGTCATCCACTAACTCTCACACAGTCGTGTCTAATCTACTCTAAATATTTGCTCCGATCAAATTGCCATAAACAGTCGTGATAAGTGAATGTATTCACTTACATTATACGTTTTTATTTAATAATTTGTTATTATTGGGTGAGTTTATTTTGTTTTATTTTATATTGCAGGAATAAAATGATATTTGAGATTATCTCGAAACTTAAAATTTTAGAAGGAAAATTCAATTTGCTGACCAATGAATTAAAAGGTGGATCTTTTTCATCAAAGAACTGACGTCACTTAGAGAGAAAAAACTGCAGAGAAAAAAAGTTGGAGAAAAGAGAAGAAAAAACGAGGTGGTAAGACAAGGAGAATCCATCGTTGTCAAGATCGAAGACGACGGAGATTAATTTGATTCAAAGGAGTTTTTCTTCTCTTCTCTCCTGTCATGTCTTCATCATCTTTTATATTTTTCTTGATCTCCATCATGACCTAATTCTGTTCTCTAGAGTGAAGATGTAGCGATACTTGTAAAGATTCAGGTTTTATCGTTGATGTCAAACTTTTCTTGATTCATATTGGTTGAGTATTCATTATGTTTAATACCTTTGTTTATTTGGCCATCACATGAATCTTTTATGGATTTTAATTAACTTGGAAGAGAAATTAAGGTTTTGACCGTGATATTGACTATCATAGGTTGAATGCGTGATAGGAATATTGTATGCATGACATATGTGATCGTTATATAAGTTTACAAAAAGTACAATGATTTCTTGATTCCTTAATTTACATAGGAATATGATAAATTAGTTGTTAAGAAAGTTTTCGTTAGGTCTCGAAAGGGACTATTGAATGATTTAGGGAAACTTGATTGTCAACCAATTGAATTGAGTAGTTTAAACAAAACAATAAAAGTTGGATCTTATGTCAAGTATAGGTGAAGTCATATCATAGGTTTTTCATTTCATCGATCTCATTCTTAAATTTAATTATTTCAGTTTACTTACTTTAATAGTATTAGAATTTATCAATTTATTCCTCAATTCAATACCAAAGGAGGACTAGATAATTTTAAGCGTTTTCAAACGAGCCTCTATGGGAACGACACTCTATTCACAACTATATTACTTGATACGATTGCGTTCACTTACATGCTATATTTACCACAACAAGGCATGGTCGAGCATGCAATGCCTAAAGTGTTGAAAAACTACCCGACAATAGACCTTCCTGTTATAAATATAAGAAATTTTGAACTCAAACTGTCTCTTATTCAAATGATTCAAAGTTATCAATTTTGAGGAGTAACGACAGAAGATCGCAATACACATCTAGTGAGATTTCTAATGCTCAACAAGACAATCAAGATAGACAATGTGAACGATGAAGTGATTCGATAATATTTTTTTTCCTTCTCGTCAAGGGACAAGGCTTCAGAATGTTTCTTCTCACTACATCAAGTTTCGATCACAACATGGGCGGATTTGGCGTAGAAATTCCTTGTCAAATTCTTTCCCCCTCCAAAGACTGCTAAATCTAGGAGTGACATTTCAAACTTGTCTCAATCTGATATGGAAACTTTACATGAGATTTGGGAGAGGTACAAAGAGTTGTTGAGGAGGTGTCTGCATCATGGTCTTCCAGATTGGCTCCAAATCCAATGCTGCTTCTACATGGGATTATTGCCAGAAACTAAAGGTTCATTGGATTCAGCAACGGATAGTTCATTGATGACAATGTCGTATGATGTGGCATATCAATTTGTAGAAAAGATGTCAAACAATCCATAGCAGTTTGAAAGAAGCAGAAGCAGAAGAGTAGTTGTAAGGTATAAGTTAGATGCCATGACACAAATGTGGAAGTAGATGGAAACACTGACTAAGAAAATTGGTGCACTTACTACAAATTCTACTATAAATGCCATCAAAGTGCCACCTTCAGTTTGTGAGTCATGTTGTAGAGTTCATGTAAATGAAAACTGCTCGTATCTTCAAATGAATATGACAGAGCAGCTCAGTATGCGCAGAATTTTGATCGGTCACAAGGGAATACCAATTATCATCCAAAGAACAGAAACCATCCAAATTTCTCTTTGCAGAATGCACAAGCTGTCTTACAACCACCACCGAGTTTTCAAGGCAATCAACAAGAATCTTCTAGTAAGATAAGCTTGGAGGATTTACTTGCTCAGTTTATCACAAAAATAGACGCGACGTTGCAAAGACAGGGTACAATGTTGCAAAGGCAGAATCAATCATCATCAATTCATAATTTGGAGATTCCAGTGGGACAAATGGCCAACTTGATGAGTTGGAGAGTTCAAGGTGTTGGAATAAATCCCATTTTAATTATAACCTTCATATCGAATTATTTAGACTAAACCATAAACGTAAGTGTACCTGAATCCATAATAGCAAGTCTTTGATCTAGGTTGAAGATCGCCTAGGGTTAGGGTATCTTTTAGTTGATACACACGTTAGGGTTTCTCTCTCTTGCGATAGGAGACCAGAAAGATGTAACGTATGTTCAACCAGGGAGCATAACCCTCATATATATAGTTGTTCTTAACCCTACTCAGCCCATCATTAATTAGGATTAAGCCCGTGGGTCTCTACACAATTGGATCCTATACTTTATAAGACGACATATTATCCCACTTAATATTAATATCCGTAGGACCACTAATATTTGGGTCAAACCGTAAGATAGCACATAACATGCACTTAATCCGTATAGTTAAATTGTTCATATACATGTAATATGAGTCGATTAATCCAACAATCTTCCACTTGGATGATATATTCATGTACATGCATAAACCTCAGTATTGTATGTCACAATATAATCTTAAGAGCTCAGTAATGCTATCAACTTGTAATCGTCATTAACTAATCCGGTACATCAATCGTATCAACATAAGACCAAAGAGATCTATGTTACATTGACATAACTAGACCCAACAATGATCACGTATCTCAATATAATCAACGATATGGATCAAGTATAGGTATGTAGCATGGAAATAACATAAAGTATGGTCCGAAATAAAATGTCTATTTTCAACTGGTCTACCTTAAACTTTATCGAGATCAATCTCAAAAGTGTAAGAGTATATGAAACTTTAAAACTATAAAGGTACAGATACAATCTTAAAAAACTTAATCAACTAAATATGTGTTTGACATCATAGGAACACTACAAAACAAACTCCCACTAAAGTCCATAATCCTCAATTGATTTGACACCCATATGAGCAACATGCTCATGAAACACTTTGGATGGTAATCCCTTAGTGAGCGGATCCGCAACCATGGAGTTAGTACTGATGTGCTTTATGGAAAATTGTCCTTTCTGTACTCTTTCTTTCACAGCTCGAAATTTGACGTCTATATACTTTGCCTTGATCAAATTGTAGTTGTTTTTAGCATAAAAACTGCTGACCTGTTGTCACAAAATAGCTTGAGTTGCCTTTTAATGCTATCCATTATGCGCAGTCCAGTAACAAAATTTCACAGCCATAGTCCTTAATTGGATGCCTCGTAACATGTTATAAATTCTGCTTCCATGGTGAAAGTAGCTGTTATAAATTCTCCAAGAGATGGCTCCTCTAGCAAGCATGTAGATATAGTCTGATGTAAATTTTAGACTATCCTGACACCCAGCAAAATCGGAGTTGGTATACCCAATGATCTCAAGCTGATCCGACCTCCGATATGTGAGAATATAATCTTTTGTTCTTTGTAAGTATCGCATGACCCTTTTGGCTGTTTTTCAATGGTCTATTCCCAGATTGCTGAGATATCTACCTTGTATCCCAACAATGTATGCTAGATCAGGTCGTGTGCAAACTTGCGTATATATTAAACTCCCTTTAGCCCAAACATAAGGTGTATTATCCATTTTCTTTGTTTCAAAACCGTTCTTTGGGCACTGATTTAGACTAAATTTGTCTCCCTTAGCAACAGAGGTGCCACTTGTTTATAATTCTTCATGCCATATCTCTTAAGAATCTTATCGATATAGCCATTTTGTGCGAGTTCGAGAATACCTTTGAGGCGGTCTCGATATATCTGAATTCCTAATACCTTTCTTTGGACCGACTTAATATTCACATGGAAAACCTAACAACTGTCACATATTTATTACCACAAGTATGTTTTAATTCCGGCCAAATAATAATCTTCCTTTCAGCCGATTGTTAAACGCATGGAATTGAAACATACACAAAACATCTTAATATTCTAGAGTAATCAATTTACACAAAAGAGATTACTTTGACAACATATTATTTCAATTAATTAATGTAGAATATTAGATATAAATTTTTTATATAATATTATTGCAAAGTATTGAATCTGAATCCAAATCTTACATATATATCATTTAAATGTTTAAATAGAAATAAATCTGGATACATAATTTTATTTGGATATCATTTAAATGTTTAAATGAAAATAAATATGTGTCAGTATCTTATCTCAAAATCTTTTCTAATTAAGTAATTAAGCCTAACACGGAACAGGAACACTACAACATAAAACCACATCTCAGCAAAGTGAACTTTGCCTAAATCAAATCTACGAACACGGAAATACCCAAATCAAATCAAATCAATATCTATATCAGAATCATACCAAGAATTGAAACCTATAGATACATGATCTACAAACAGAAAACATGAAATTTAACCTCACAACACAAGAGATGCTTGGTTACAAGAGAGTCAGACACCAAGAGGCAGACGAGGGGAAAAGACTAACTTTTCAAGTTTAAGCAAGTTGCCCTCTATGCTTATGGATTAACTTGGAAGATTGAACCCAGAGTTTTCTTCATGTGTAAGATTGAAGATAAATTCTTTTCAAATAATCCAATATGAAGGAGACTCTACCAATTGGGCCCTATACTTTATAAGATGACATATTAGCCCACTTAATATTAATATCTGTAGGATCACTAATATTTGGGCCAAACCGCAAGATAGTACATAACATACAACTAATTCGTATAGTTAAATTTTTCATGTACATGTAATATGAGTCTATTAATGTAACACAAGGCTTGCTTCCAAGTACTACTGAAGTAAACCCAAAAGAACGCGTAAATTCAATTGAGTTTCATAGTGGGAAAGTGCTAGACGAGCCGCAGAAAAAGTCACAAGTTCATAGCAAAGTAACGAAGAAGCAATCGAGATTAAAGTTGATAAAGCAAAGGAGCAAGAACACAAGAAGAAGGGAAGATCAAAACTCTTTCCTCACAATCCTCTTCCTTATGTTCCACCAATTCCATACCCTCAACGCTTTCAGAAACAAAAGTGTAAGGTTTGAGTTTCAACCTAGAGGGGGGGGGGTGAATAGGTTGTTTAAGATTTTATTAATCTTTTCTGAGGAATAATGATATTGTGCAGACTAGTATTGAGTGTAGACTAACTTAATAGTCTGTAGATGATACTATGTGGTCTACACTAGAGATTTGCAACTCCTTGAGTTTTTATCTTGAGTTAGGTTGTGATAATTTGTCAAAAATAATTCTAAGCATCAGTATAAAGAAAATAGTAAGTGAACACAATATTTATACTGGTTCAGACACTCAATATCAAATGATGATCAAGAGCTTAGTCCAGTCTTTCCTTGATGATCAGTGTAGTCAATCCAAGAGATGAGTATCACTATCTTCTTGTTATTGTTTACAAAAGACTTTCCTTTTACAAGTTATCAAACTTGTATGAAAAGCGAAGAACCTAGAGACTTTGCACAGATCCGAACTCTGGACTCTGCTGCAAGATTTTGTTCTTCTGCAGACTAGTGACACTTTCGATCGTATCTTCACGACTTGGCTTTCTTGAGTAATCTTTTTGTTGCTTGATTGCTTTTCACTCTTTTGCTTTTGAATCAACGTTCAACAACAGCAGCACTCAAGTAAGCTTTCACCGGTTCCCTTTTATAGGCTCAAGGAACGAACCTTTCTTGTAGACAACCCACTGTTCCTGGAGGGTCACTTTCCCACTAGTGTTTGCCACCATCTTGTTTTTAACGCTGGCATTCCACTATCCCAGTTTTCGTGCCGTTGCTACTTTAATTTGAATCTCCACTTGACTGACTTCAAACCTTCGACCTTATGCTTATAATCATCTCTACTGTAATCCAGCCTGCTACAACATCTCGTCTGCACATAGTCTCTACTGCAACATCTCGTCTGCACACAGTCTGATTCAGGTTTATGCCTTGCCATCGTGGTCTTCGTCTGCAAGCTCAGTCCTCCTTATGAAGCCTTCAAACCTTTTGTTACTTGTACATATATTAGTTGTTCATCTCGAGTCCTCATAGTAGTTTACACCAGGTGGTTTGCATCATGCCTCTGCATATACAACCGTCTGCACTCCTGCATCTGACCTTAATTGCAACTCCCTAATTGACTTCTGGCCTAAACAATCTGACTATATTACAATTTATACATTTTAGTTTGTTACATCAATTTCTATACAAATGGAGGGATTGCATATTCCTATCAAAAAGCTAGATAAGTAGTTTTCTAAATTTCTTTAAATTTTTAAAAAACTATATTTATATATCTTTTGCAGATGCTCTTGAGCAAATGTCAAGCTACGCGAAGTTCATGAAGGAGATACTCTCGAAGAAGCACAAGCTCGAGGATTATGAAACAGTGGCTCTAACGCAAGAATACAGCGGAATCATCCAAAATAAGCTTCCACCCAAGCTAAAGGATCCATGGAGTTTTACAATTTCTTGCACTTAAGGAAATTTGACATTTGAAAAGGCATTGAGTGATGTAGGAGCTTTTATTAATTTGATGTCTTTGTCTATTTTCAGGAAATTTGGATTGGGTGAAGTTAGGCCTACTACAGTCTCGTTGTAACTTGTAGATAGGATGATCAAATATCCTCGAGGAGTTATTGAGGATCTTCTTGTTAAAGTTGAAAAATTCATCTTTGTAGTGTATTTTATTGTGCTTGATATGGAGAAAGATGTTGATGTCCCAATTATCTTAGGCCGTCCTTTCCTTGCTATTGGAAGGACTTTGATCGATGTACATAAAGGAGAGCTGACTCTGAGAGTTCAAGATAAGGAAGTAAAGTGCAACATTTTCAAGGATCTTAAGTATCCTCAAGAATCGAAAAGTTGTATGCGCCTTGATGTTGTTGAAGCATGCACTAAGGAGGTATTTGAGACTGTTCATCATGAAGATTCCTTGGAAGCATGCTTAACTGGAGGTGAGTCTGTTGACGATGATGATATTGTTGCTGTCCAGAGGAGATTGGAGGCTTGTGCTTCAATTTATCATAATCAACCATTTGAAGAGCTCAAGAAGGAGACAATCTCAATGCAAGATGATAAACAACCGCAGTTGGAGTTTACTTAACTACCATCGACCCTCAAATATGCTTTCATGGGTAGTTCTTCTACTTTTCCTATTATCATTTCATCGAGATTGATAGAGGAACAAGAAGATAAATAACTACGAGAGCTTAGAGCTTATAAGTCTGCTATTGGATTAACGATATTAGACATTAAAGGGATTAGCCCTTCCTACTGCATGCAGAGAATTCTTATGGAGGATAACCACAAGCTGAAATTGGAGCATCGAAGGAGGTTGAATCCCAACATGAATGAAGTAGTGAGAAAAGAAGTCCTTAAATGGTGTAAGGATCCGAAAAATTACATAAAATTTAATTTCATGATAAGTAACATGAATAGTAAATTATCATACTTTATAATTTATTTTGCAGAGATATAAGTCTTTTTTGATGATATAATAATGATAGAATATAAAATATGGATGAAATACAACCCTAATACGTAAATATGAGGAAATACAAGATTAATACGAAAATACCATATTTATACGAAAATGACTTAAACATAATTTTTAAACACACTCCTTGTCATGTAAGAGAAGAGATAACCAAGAGAAGAGAAGAAGAAGAGTTTAAGGAGAAGAGGAGAAGCTAAGGTTGCAAGACAACGAGGATTCTTCACCATTAATAAGAGAAGATGATCATCTTGATTAGAAATTTTATAAAAAAATTATATGCTGTGAAATAAATTCTTATTTTAATATATGTCTAGCTCTTTGTCTCATATGTCTACTTCTTAATGAAATTGATAAATCATGAGTCAAAAGTTATGAATATTACTATATATAAAAAAAGTATTACTTGATTGATTTTGTGGCTTGATATGAAATTACATAATAGGAATTAGAAGATAAACCTTATACTAGTGGAAAGGTATGGACGTCTAGTTTTGAGAATAGTTTATAAATAGTTATTTGGAGTTGTATGTAGAGAGTTATGAGGTAATTAGTGGAATAAGGTCAAATTATATGAACTAGCAGAAAATATAAGTTTGAACTAATTAATTGCTATTAGTGATAAGGTTTTATGATAAAAACTTTGATTCATTGGAAAGATTATGAAGTTTAGTTTAATTCTATAATTTTATGGAATAATTTTTGGAGCTGTATAGAAGAAGATATAGGTTTAAATATGTCTAAAGGTCATGTTTGACGAAATCTGGGATACTCGTTCCTGAGGCTGGGAAGCTCTTTTCAGAGGTAAGGACGGTCGTTTTAGAGACAGGGATGCCCGTTCCAGAGACCAGAACACCCAATTTAGAGGTCGGGATGCTCATTCCAAAGGTTAGGATGGTCGTTCCAGAGGCTGGGTCGTCCATTCAAGAGGCTGAAACACCCGTTTTAGAGGTCGGATTGTCCGCCCCAAATGGCCGGGATGCCGTATCAAAACCTTCTAGATTAGGAATGGTCTTTTTGATCCTAAAACAACTCAAAATATTCACAAATATGTTTAGTGATATTGAACGTATAAAATCACCATTATGCATAATCAAAATAAGTATCAAAGGCTTATACAATGCTCAACATCACATTATAATATTAATATGACGATGTTTCACGAAGTACGAAGAAATATGTTTAACTCCGCAAGGGTGTGTCTTAATACGCGTATCCTATTATATTATAGGATTTGAAGACGCTGCTCATTGTCATTTAAGGACGAGGCTGAGCATGTGAATGTGAAGAACTATGATAAAAGAAAAGGTTTAGATTTATTACGTATGTGACAATGCGTATTATTATATCATGAGTATAATAATATACGTTGGAATCTTTGATCGTAGTCATTAATTGTATTTTACATAAAAAATATTCCGACATATCTTATTGTCTATCACTTACTGTGTGTCATGATAAAATGATGTATGTGTTTGTATTAGGTTTTGTTTGCTGGTATAAAGAGAATGAGTGAGTGAAAAAAGTGTAAATCCATAATTTGGGGATAACTCCGTGGTATAAAACATAAAGAGCGTTGTGTATATGACATGAGTTATACAGTGACTTGGTGATATCATTCTTTTATCGACCTTGTGAGGTCATTTTGCTATGAGGGTATCTCATTGCAAGAGACTCTGCACTCCTGTTTGCCTAATCCTCTTTCACGGATGTCCCTTTTGTTAAAGTCGAAAAGAACTTACTTATGAAATTGAATAAATCTCACCAATGGCCTAATTATAACAAAGAGGATATTTATTATTTGTCGTATGTGTGTGATTGATATGACAGTAAGTATAACAAAGTTTTGAGTGAACTGATTAGCAATACGTGATACTTGGATTGAGAACCTATCGTATCACAGTGTTATTGTCTCAGTTTGTTTGATAATAAAACTCTCAATTCTTTCGACTTTCAAGTGTGTAGAATTGTGAAACTGTTGATGCTATTCCCAAAAAATCATACTTTAAGCTATGGGTCAGTAATAAAACATTGTTTTCCTTGGATTGATCTTTTGCATGATAGTAAGAAATCAATACTTAGAAGGTCTCCTGATGATAAAAATTGAGAACCTATTGCTGAACGAATGAAAAATGGAAGTCGATGAAAATTGCTAGAGGGTAAGAGACTCTTCTCCCCAGCAGATTGTGCTTCTAGGATTGGCTGAAGATCTCTATAACAAGGTGCCGATGAGTGAAAATGAATCAAGATGCCATATTGTGCTACTAAATGAAAGTTTAATCATGGCATCCACTTTTCATTTGTGAAACAATTAAATTTGTAACGGTTAAAGCTAAATCTAAATCCACTTTAGATATACTGATCCCTTTTTAATTCGACACCTATGGTAGGATTCAGGAGGAGCGATGGCATATAGCCACTCTGATATAACTGCAATACTTAAAGGTACTTCCGTGGACGGTTCTCGATGAACTTTTCTCATGCTACCAAAGATTCAGTAGTATCCGCAAACCCGTTTCCTTTTGTTTGGGTTAAATTTCTTAATTTTTGTTGCCGGAATTCTTTTGGACATACTTTCCTGATGTTTGTATGTATACGGTCATTTGTAGTGAATCGCTCATAGGTTTTTGAAGTTGGGTTGAAGGGAAGTGTCAGGGTATGGGAAGAGAGTATTCCATACTAAAATGGAAGTCTGCACATGAACTTGACCGATGTCATGGTTTCTTTTTAATTGCACTGATCTCTTGTAAGTGATAAACATAACGGAGTATTTTTTTTCGTTCACCTGCCATTTTTCTGTGCAGATGCTGAGACATGAAAATGGCAAACAAGACTCGAGTAGTTTACAACAAAAGATAATCTAGAGAAGTCCTCTGACCGGCATACATTCTGCGAGAGGTGAGTATCTGAGCAAGTTGGTGGCAAGTTGCAACATTTTGCATGTTTGTACATTTTAGAACTTCATTCTTTGTTCATAATTGAGTTTCGTTGAACTCATTGAATTAACATTTTGCATGTATTACAAACCGTCTGAAGCTAGTTGCTCCCGTAAGAAGCTAATCTGGTGGTTGTGACGCCGAGTCGGCACTTTTCTCTTGATCTATGGTAATTTATGTGCTAAATATAAGTTTTTATGTTCAGGTATTGTGGTTCTTGTGTCACGAATACACATGACTGTGGGTCATTGATAGCCTAATATAGATTGACATTAGCTTGAGCTATTTTCATTTTCCTTCTGTGTTCTTCCACATTTTTGTTAGAAATAATGATTCATGCCCTTGCCATGATGGATAAAAGATGCCTAGTATCTTTCGTCTGTACTTTCTTATGTTTTATTATTGTCTATGTTTGAATATTTTTTTATTCATGTTCTGGGTACGAGTATCTTCGCAATCATTTCCTATTGTTTTATCATATTATAGGAGATTAACAATATAGACGGAGGCATTATCAACTTCGTATGTATTAGATTCCCATTGTGACTTGTGCTTTAAACTTTCAGATCGTGGGAGTGCAAGTGAACTGCTCCATCGCTGTAGTCCATGTTCTTAAGCTCTGCAGCCCTCAGTGATTTCTGTTTGCCTAAACTGTGTTATGTAGCAACGATGATTCGGACCGGTCAGAGGTTCTTTTGACATCTCGACATGATATTGATTTATCTTACTCGGTTACATACCGAATTCTTACAGTTTCTCCTAATTTTTTTGTTTCTGTTAGGCTTATTCCTAAATGGTTTTGCCCTGTTCTTTTTTGTCTCCGACCATGTCGACGTAACGTTTTATTGCTTATTTTAGAGGGCACTTGATACATTTTTAAAGAACGCGTTATTAGTCAGAGCAGGAAGCTTAGGCTCAAGTGTTGAGTATGCTCTATAATTAACAAATTCTGTATCGAACTTTCTGGTGGTTTTGCCGACAATTTGTCCTCGATGGTCCAAGGCTCCAGGTTAGCTATTACATCTTTCCTTGATTGATTAGCATTAGACCTTCCATGGTCACAAGAACTTCCTGTTTAACTACACGTGATTAACAAAATTGTCCCACGATCATTCCTTTACCATAAACCTTAAACCATAGCCCTGGCAGCAAGCATTGGTTCACAGTTGATTGCATCTATTATTACTTTTAACCAATGCCTAGAAATTCTCTAGTTCATCATTAGGCCATCTTCATTTTAACTTTGTTGCCCGATAACAGATTGGGATGCCTTGTTGCAGAATGGTTTCAATATTGGGTGCGTAATGCCTCAGAATTTTGTATAAACTTGGAGCACGAGGATTGCGCCTGCTGGATCTTCAAGTCTGCATTTTCAAGACTATAGACGTGGTAAGCATGATCTAACTTGGATGTTAAGCTGTTTTTTTTTTTTTTTAACACCATTGTGTTTCTATTAGCATTGAATTACCATTACCTGCTTCCCTCACCAAAAAAAAAAAAATTTACCATTACCTGCTTCTTCATTAGTTCATTATTTTATGCCTTGAACCATGGAGGCAATGTGATAGCTACCACTTTGAGGTAATAAAATTTCTAGGGTCTGAAACATGTTAAAGCAGGGCAGGCCCTTTTTCTTTTAGCCCATAACCAATACTAAAATCAAGTCCATAACCATGTAAGGTACATAATTTCGGTTGCCACCAGTTAGTCAAACCAGATAGTCCTCCCTGGGAAGGTGGTAGATAAATTTAGTTGCCACTTTCACCACCCTTCTAGGTACTCAGGCTTTCTTGTTCGTTTCAACCATCCAAAATTATTTTCAGTCTGTAACACAGTAACATTCTCTCTTACTCTAACTGGTGTCAGCAATGCAACTTCTTTGCAACAAAAACCCTATGGGTCTAACTATACAAAAAGGAACCAGTAATATATCTGTTTCTTCTTCTTCTTCTTCTTGTTTTTTTTTTTTTTTGGGTGCCTTTGCATGACTAAGTTGCACAACTTGGAGCAACCTTCCTAAGCTCGTCCTAGTGAAGAAAACAAATACTACTTTAAACCTTGCTGTGCATAGTGTAAGCACGATCTAATACGACCGCTTACAAGTAATCTATACTCCTACTTAACATTTGCCCGACTCAGTAACTTTTCTTAGTCCTTGATTGAGGTACTGTTCCGGCCTATTTATTAGTAGGGTTACTTGTGTAAGTTTCAAGTGACTTATAACACACAAAATATCTGTCTGTCTATCTATGTGTTATAGAAGGTACATATACGTGGGAACTGGTATGATATGTTATGGATAGCAGAGTAGCTCACTTGGTGTGAGCTACCATTCGTTTCTTTTCTTTAAAGGCAAAGATGGATAGAGTTTGCCCCCACACTGGTTTCCATAACCACTGCCCTTGTCAGACGTAGGCTAACTCAATTTAAGATATAAGATATGTTTGGTACAGTGTACTATATGTGTGCATCATTGTAGGATCTTTTAGGGTGGTCACGAGGAGCGGGAGGTATATCATTTAAAGGGGGTTAAGGGTCAGTTGTAGTAATGCTTTTATAGCTCAGTGGCAACAACCAAGATGCTGTGCATGTTTCAGTTTGTTACTAAACTTTCTTTGGACCTGTAAATTGTACATTGAGTTTGACGCGATGAAGTAATAGGCTTGTGAAAATGATGAATATAAGTTTGCAATCGCACTTTCTTGGTGTGGATGTCGTTTCTGGATGTCGGTTGTCACGGCTTTCTGTTGTATGTGTCAGGACTAAGGACTAAGTGACTGTAACGAAGTGAGATATGGAGGTCTTCGATTGTGCAATATGCACAGCTTACACGTCTCAGTAATGCACGGTGATTATCTAGAAATCCCAGCCCAACCCTTATGCGCGGTGTTTTTCTTTCTCTTGGCAGATTTCGACGAATCAGATTTTTCCTAGAAGATTGACTGACAAGCTTCTATATTGGATATCTCATATTACAATATGTGCAGATGTTTGATTTGTCATCGTTGAACTTATAGTTTTGGCAGTCCTGATGCAAGACAGAATTTAGTTGATGCTCATGTAGTTAAATGTTTGATCAAGAGCTTGCTGTTCAATTCAGATTTCGCTATCAGATAGCCTAGAAGGTTTTACTGTTCTAGGAAGATATTTAGATGCATGATTTTATGATGTATTGTGATAAAAGAAATGTTGTTGATTGAGTTAATGGGACATTTAGTTCCTCGTCATGGTAACATAAAAGGTGTAACATGATATTGTGGGTTAGAATCCTGGAACCCCTTTGTCATATGGGGTGTAGAGATATGAACAAGTTCTTGGGGCTTTTAGGGTTACATTTTATGGTGGAAAACCAAAAGAGGAAAGGTAAGGAAGGGCATGCGCTTGTTGGGTCTCTCTCTTCTAGATAGGCCATTGAATAGATAGTGTTTTTGGGTCAGATTCAACAGCATTGAAAAGTTGTATCGAGATTATTATTATTATTATTTTATTTTTGGGTTGTGTTGAAAATGGGTTGTTTGCTAGGATGATCAATGGCCTTGTATAGGATTGCCCAATTGTTTACAGCTTGAGCCAAAATGTTTCCCATATGGGATCATTTTACAGTATCACTTATCCAATGAAAATGTAATTTTGGCCATTATCCCAATGTTTATGAAGGCATTCGTGGATCCACAACTGTTTTTTATTATATCTAAAAACGATTGTCTCTGCAATTTCATTTTTTTGTTCTTGAATTGCAGACGTATAAAAATTCATTATTGTGCTCTCTTATAATTCAGTGGCAAGCTAATACGAATATTGTGTTCTTAATTCATTTATCCCGTATTTTAAGTTTGTGATTATGGTCACTAAAATTTCCACTAATCTGAACTCAGGACCGCGCGTCATACCGTTGCTCCAGCTCAGAGGCACCAAGTCCATGTTCCTAAACTCCATATCAGCGCGCTTTGTCGAGTTGGAGACCCATTGGACTTTTTTTATGCTATGCGGTTTGCATTTTGGGTCTCCTGTCAGATTTGTCAAGATCTGGCAAGCAGAATCCAATTTGCATGGTTTGATGTTTTCAATTACAGTTTAGTATTAGTAACAGTATTTACCTTACTCGAGCTCTTACTGCAGAGGATATCTCAGTAACCTGCTGTTATTTTGAGGCCAGAAAATTTTCCCAGGGACAGAACAGGATAACATAGATCCCTTGTTTTTCTCTCTTTCTTGTCGACTAGACAGTGGTTTGAATGGTAGAAACCTAGAGAGATTCAAGTGAGGATAAAGCGGAGAGACATGCATGGGACTTCTTGGGTGTCACCAGCTTTTCAAAGGATTCAGACCGCATAGCTTTTTCCTAATATGTGATCGTACACCTTGCTGGTACCTAAGGACACAGACAAGCAGTGCCTAACACACGTTACAAACACATGGATATCTATTTTTCCTCGCGAGGATTACCAACTCACAGCCCTCTACAATCCTATTCAGTTACACCAGGGATGAAAAATAAAGTAGTTGATCCGATCACTTGAAATTCCTTGCTTCAGATCCCCTGTGCTATCACATGGAGTGGCAATCTTTATGTTTACTCTTTCGTTAGTGCGGGTTTCGTACAGTTAAAGGAGCCGAATACTTTTTCTTTATGTTAAAAGAATGTGTTCTTGTTTTATTGTTATTATTATGTGAGAGAGTTTTGACTTGTGATTTATGAAAACGGTGTGAGTTATGGATTGTTTATATATATATATATCTATTTTATTTTATTTTTCATGGTCGATATGGATAAACCTACTCATACATGTCCTCAAGCGTATGATGCCCATGGATGTCTCCCAACTGCAAGCTATTAAATCGAGATGCGGTCATTAAATCCTGAGTAGCTATCAGATGTTGCAAATTAAGCTTTTCTATACATCAAGCTATGTTTGAGTTTGTGTGGTTTTCCAAGCTATGTTTTGACATTACGTCACGACTCCATATCTTGGCATTACAGCGAACATGAAATGCTGTGGGGGATAACACTAGCTATGATATCCTAGTCCTGCCCATGATCTTGTAATCATATATCTGTGTGATTCTTTTGTGCCCAAATTGGCATAATGGTGCGATATCAATTCATGTTAGTGGTAGGTTGCACTTTCATACCCACATGAAAGGGAAAAGATTCTTTATTTTGATTATGTTTTTTTTTAATGCAAGCCGTAAAGAAAAAATCTTGGATTCAAATGAATAGAAGAGTCTTAGTTCTCAGTTGCTATCCTCCACGTGGGCTGAGGAGTTATATGCACACAAGTAACATCAATGGAGTTGCTGCAGGGAGAAGCTGATCAGCTGGGAGATGACAATGACTCTGCTCATTCCTATTGATCTGAGGTGAATATCAGCTCTTTGATATTTTTGTTCTATATACACATACAGAAATATGTTTGATGCATTAGCTGTGTTAAATCGGAATTTAAAAAGTTGTTATGGCTACCGTGTTTTAACGTTACTCATAATGTAATGGAGTTATGGCTAAATTAAACAACGCGCTGCGTTTAGTTGTTGCTGAAGGTATTTTTAGGTTATGTCATTGGACTCGAGTCTCGTTTTCATAAAAAAAAAAAAAAAAGTTGCATTGTGCAAACGAAATTGAATTGCATACAGACCTTTTGATTTGTTTGGCTATGGTTCTTTTAGGTATTGCAACTTATTTAGACATTAGACTTGTCAAATCCTGTATGTCTAATATCTTTAAGTTATGGTTTTAATTTCTAATATGTTTCTCTGTATAAAAAATTCCATGACCTGCTCTAGAGGAGTCCCATTAGGCCATTGCCACTCATATTTACTCAGTATCGATATCTTAATTACGTTTAATATGGTTCTATGTATATGGAATATCAGATCTAAACTAATTACGCAAAAATCAGAGTCAAAGAATTGAATCATATATTAGCAAGATAAATAGAAAATTGATAAGGGTAGGTTAGAACTTGGTGGCTGCCGTTATATAGGTAGGGATGAACTAAGGTGTCTAAGCCATCTGTCTCATTGTAGGTTCATGGAGACTTGATTGCTTTTGCTTCGTGATTTTAAATATGGAGATTTTTTACCTTGTAGAAACCAGTATTCTTTCCATTTGCTGACTGAGAAGTCCCAATGACGGATTACCTTGGTATATTTTGTTGGGTTTTTCGATAACTAGTTGCGGAATACTGAGAACCTAACAAGAGACGGTGTTATTGTGTTGGAAGTTAGAGAAGCAACCACAATGACACAGGCCCAACATATTTTGCATAGTCTGTACGAATGGGTCTCGGTCGTTTTATTTCATTAATTGACAAATTTGTCAGGATCGTCTTATATCATTTATTGTTTGGTTTTTTTCTCCCCTCAAATGCATTTCTATATACTCTAAATGATGTAAAATGTTAAAATATTATAATTTTTATGGGACACATATAGTAATAAAGTGTGACATCTTACCACTGCCTTTTCTTCTCCCGTTTTTGGTCTCTAATTATCATCTATACTTAAGCTCATAGTTATGGCTAATGAATTTAAGTTTCCAAAGCGCAAGCTATACCAGTTGCTCCAACTGGACCACCTATTAGGTCCTTGATCTTAAAATCCGCATCATCGCTTAGTTATAGCTGAGGTTACGAGTCATGCATTCTGTACATACAGATCAGATCGTATGTAAAGTTGTTATCAGATCCTGTATCGACTTTCGAAGCAATGAAAAGAGAGGGTCGTTTAGTCGACATAGCCTAATTTAGATGGTCCAAAGCCTCAATATAGCAATTAAAACTTCTTGTTTACATCATCTTCGACACCCAATGTTTTCTTTAAAAGAAAATCACGAAGGATTTTCTTTTGGTCAATCGAATAGTCTGTAAACCCGGAGGATCATTTAAATCAGCTTTCGTTGATGGGTTCACACCATAAAATAGTTCGACACTCAACAGGTTTTGTTCCCTTGATCTCTCCTTTTTCTTGAAGGAGTTGGTTGAGCCGCTTACCCAATGTTAGATCTTCAAGATTCGGGAAATCTCTCTTCGACACCCACGTGATTTATCCAACCCGAAAAAATTAACATGTGAATCAAGACGTTACTAGTACATGATTAAACTGTGTGGCCTAAACATTAGTTCGAGCCTAACTATACACATTTACCTTGCCTGTTGGTCCCTAATTTCTTTCGCGTGCTGCTAACCGCATTAGATTCCAAGATTTAGTTTCCTTTTGTTTCTCCGCTTGGTGATCCTCATAAAACGTTGGCTACACTTCGAGCTGTTCTAACCTGTGGGATTTTTTTCATGCAGGACGATTAATTCTCATGTGCTAATTAAGCAACTACACTCGGCTCGCTGCCTTGGCAGTTTCAGGTTAGCTGAATGATAAGTATTAGAGATATTAAATCCAAATCGAAATTTAAATAAAATCTATAATAATATAAATAGATTATGGATCTCTCACCCTATTATCAATTGGTTTGAGCAATTAACCGAAATTGTGCATCTCTTGGCATAACCCTAACAAAAACATTAAGGAAACAGATCCTTTATTGAGAACAACAAAAATAAAACTGCATATATGTTTTGTTCGTGGGTCGTCCTCAGATTCTTGTTTGTGTCAACAGTAAAAGAATTGAAAGTAAACAGATATTCTTTTGAGGCCTATAAAATTTCCAAGGGGGTGAAACAGGAATCAGGATAGTATCGTTATAGGGCCTATGCGCCTATGTTTTTCTCCTTATAGAGCCTTAGAATATATGGTCGTTTGAACGGTAGAAAGCTAGAGACTGAGTAGAGGGAAATGGGACTTGTTGGGTGATACCAGCTGGTCAAAATCTATAGCTTTGCGTGTGATGGTCGTCATATTTGGTTGTTACAATCACACCCTTCTAGACGTTCAACTTTTATTTTATTTTTATTTTTGGCTGTTGGTTTGGACCCTTTTTCATTTTCATTGATTTATAGCAACCTCTGGAGTCAGCTTGGGACTTGAAGAAACTGTCTTCATACAGGTGACAAATATAAGCTAACTCCACTTATCTAGTGTAAGATATTCTCGTTTATAGTGGGGTGTGGAAGAGGAGGATGGACTAAGTCTTTGGTCGTAAATCAAAAGATTGTTTCAGGAAGAGTCCAACATATAATCCAGATATATTCAGTTGATCAAAAAAATTCTTCGAAATTGTTTAAACGAGATATCTCTGACATGAGTGTCTAGTCCATATGTCAAAAACCCTTTCTAGGGATGAAGGAGATAGGATGCCTCTTCGATGGAGTGACAAATATAGAGTGGTAAAATTAGACAACAAACTGTCAAATATTTATTCCATTATGTAGAGCCTATTTTATATGCTGCTTCTCTTTCATCTTCCTCTCCTTTTTGGGCGCATAATACTTGTAATGGAATCCTTTTCAGAACTCCACATACAGTGTATGATAGAATCTTAAATATTTTAAGTAATGAACTCTAATTGGAGTGGAAAAAATATTTCATTTCATCATCTGTTCTGGCGCATGAGTCGGTGACGATAAACACTATCCAAAACTGTACCACTTGGGCGCATGGAGTAACATTTTACCTGTATTTTTTTCCCCCTTGTAGTTTTGATACTGATGTGGAAATATTTAATTTCATTTTTCTTATACTTCAGCTATCTATCTATCTGACGCAGAAACACATTCGTGGGATTTGAGTTGTTGAACTTGTATATTATGTGAGGCTCACATAGTATGCACTAGAAGTTGCTTTTAATAGAAGTGGACTGGCAGAGGAAGGGGGCTTGTTATCTTGCTACTTTTGAGAGCTCGTAACAACCATTCCTTTCCATCTGTCCGAGTAGAATTTCTATTCGTACAATCATTTGAAAACTCTTTTTTTTTTTTTTTTTATCAATTCACCTGAAGTCACATAATTTGCTGATAATTACATTTGATCAAACTCCTATAGAGAACGAGTTTTCAGACGATTGCATGAAAATGATTGTCGATCATATTGCTGGCGTGGCCAAAGATATGAGGAAGATAGCATCTGTTCTCACACTAGTTTTGACGATCATGATCAGTCCCACTTTCACTCTGACAGGCTGAGGCTCAGGCCAATCCTCGATTTAAGTCGAAATCTGTTAGGTAGTCTCTACAATGTGCGTCAGTGTAGGACCTCTTTGTGGCTGGTCACGAGGATCGCGAGAGGGATATCAAACTTGGAGGGAGTGTTAGGGCACGTTACGTTTTTTCAAATGTCCTTCAACACTTCTCTTGATTATCCCTTTTCTTTCCTGTGTTTGTCGGTACCTTGAGTCTATAGTAGCGGTCTGTGTATTATTCAAGTTCGCTTATCTAACTTGTGTCATGTTTAGTGATTTATTGTTCATTTGTTTTAGGTAAATGTTTTTCTGTCCCTGATTTTATCACTGATCCTTGAATGTGGAAACATACAAACTCGTTGAGTACCGACCTATTTTGTGGTGGTGAACCCATCAACGAAAGCTGGTTTAAAAGGTTTCCGGACCTACTTTGTGGTGATGAGCCCGTCAACAAAAGTTGCTTTAAAAGGTTCTCCGGATTTGGGGGCTATTCGGTTAACTAAAACGAAATCCTTCGAGATTTTCTTTTAAAAGAGAGACTTTGGCCCTGGGATCCGTTGTCTTTATTTATAGTTTTTCTACCCTTATTTGGTTAATCTCTTGTATAACTTCGTATAGATTTATCAGATTCATTTTGCAGGATATAATTCTCAATGATATCGACTCATGCATGGTTCCGTTGTCAGGAAATGTCCAATATAGACGTGGCTGTTAGATCAAGAGGAGCTAGGAGATAGCCTATAAAAGCTTTGATCGTATGATCAACTTTTCGTGTGCGTTTTTTTCCCATCGTCAACTCGATTCAGGTGGTTGATCGGGTTAATTTCTCAGACCACCATGTCGCTCGGCGACCCACCACAGGGTGGTTGAGATGCAGAACCATCGTTTTTGGTTAGTTTGGCTCCATTTTTTGGAGATTGTACACTGCATTGTATGTGGTATATTGATGAATTGCTAGTTGTGTCTATTTGGTTTTTTGCTCTTCTTTAACCTGTTCTAGCTAGCATTTATGTGGTTTATTTGCAACAAAGATCTACTTGCTAGATCACATGCGGAATCATATGTTGCATGCGTGCAGCCGAATGCTCGAATCAGAAAAACTGTTTGCAGAGATGATTGATGGTTTTTTTTTTTTTTTTTCCTGTTTTGGTTTGAAGAGATGAGTGTTATGTTGGCTGCCTGTATATCCGTGATGGCTTCTTTGTTACAGGTTAAACTTGGAGTGACTGTATACATGTGAATGGGAGTTGTGGAACTAGACATGTTTTGAAGTCATTTTTGCCGTGATCATCACCCTGTGTGTGATCGGCCGTAAATAATTTTGTGCGCGTATCATGTAACAAAGCCCGTTTGTGTTTTCGAGATATTTGAGACATCATATGCATACATATCTTAAGCCAATAGTCATCAACGAGTATCATCTTCATTTGACAGGAGTATCTAAACGCTTTTATTCAGTGTAACCATATGTGCCTCTACAGATCATGTGTAACGATGTTCCTCATTTTTCCGTATGCGCATTGGTCGAAGCTATATTGTTACTTATTGCTCAGCGAAGTTCATGTTCTCGGCAAGTCTACTGCTTGATTAATAGTCTCTTTTCCTTGCCTCTAGGCTCTAGCATTGTGACTCCGATGGCAAGTAAAATTTATATGAGCTCGATCGTTGCATAGAGCGTTTTTCTCCTCCTTTTAATTTTTCTCTTTCTTCTCCTAACCTGTATGTGCTGTATTCGCTCTCATTGGTATTTGTTCTTCTGAACGTATAAGCATTCGGAAAATGATCTATGTTGCGACCATAGCGTATTTGTAGTTGTAAATATTATATGTTGGTAATTTTATATTTTAAGTTGAAAATTTATACGATAATTTGCTGAATATATATAATCAAATTTTAATGTATTTTATAGGTAAAATATGATAATATATATTCAATAAATTATCGTATAAATTTTTTAAATTACAAGATAATTTTTTTTCATTTATAATATTGTGTCAGTCACTACGCTGCTAGCTTCTGTAGCACCTTGGCACATCAATAAGCATTTGCATGCTTAATTCTACTAGCCTCATTGGTCACAATTTTCTATTGTTCTTAAAAGATGTTGAATCTTAATTTAATATTTGAAGGTCAGAAAAATGAGTTGCATTTTTTTTTTTTTGTATTTAAAAATTTTCAAAAACTAAAATAAAATCCTATCAAGAAAATAACAATCCTAAAACAATTTAATAAAATCAATAAAAACAACCACGTAAAAAATTATGCTCATAAAAAAACACAATCCAAAACCAAAAACAAACCTTAACCAACCAAATAAACAGAAACCACGGCTGCACCCGACTACACCAGGCCCGATAGCCAAGGATCCTCATTCCTCTACCTAACGAATAGGGATCATTTGTCCTTGGAGAGTGGTCCTGCTAGGTACAGTTGTGATTTTTTTTTGTCTTTTTCCTTCATTTAAAAAATTTGTAAAATCCTATTAACAAAATATCAAAAATGAAATACTAATACTATAAAATTGAACCCTAAATCTTAAAAATAAAACCCTAAATTTTAAAATAAAACCATAAAAAATAATGTTTTTAGATTTTTTTTATCTTGGGAATTTCGGGCTGTTGGATCTCAATCCAATGGCCCGTAGAGCCCAATAGCGGGCCGGCCCGGGCTGGGAGTTGGGATCCTTTGCACTCCCTGCGTTCCATAATAATTGAACCGTTACGTAATAATTGTATTATTCATTACGTATTTTGATACGTTGTTTTTTATTAGTAAATGATATGATACAAATTTCATTTTGGTAGAGGATTATAGTTCGTGACATATACTATAATATTTCACGACAAATTTATAAAAAACATCGTTTACTCGTCCCGCGGATCATTTGTATTGTCATCATTTTTTTGTTTACGTGGACAAAAAATGCAATCTTTTTGGGACGGAAGGAGTAATTGATACTTTCTCAGTTTCATAATATAGACAACGATTTGATCTGATATACGAATTTAGATGTGTATTAAATTTGTGTGAAATTTGATAAAGAAAGAATATTTTTCTGGTGTTAGTGAGATTTATTATAACAGTTCTAAGAGAAGACAGTTGATGCATTATAACACATGATAATTATTTTAATTTTTTATATAAAAATATTACTAAATATTATATATTGTATATATTTTAAAACAATATAAATAAACATGTTATTTATATTACCGGATGAAGAGAGAAAAAACAATTGACTATACATTGTGCATGGTAATATAGGTGTCAACTTTCTATAAGTTGATGAAAAAGCAATGCTACCAATTCTGTGCGTATATAATATCATGAAAGTACGATAGTCACATACCACAATAATTAACCTCTATTACTATATTTTCCAAGTCGATCATACTTTTTTTTATCGTAGGGTTGAAAATAAATATGTGAAAAAAAGGAAAGGAAATTAGATGAGGGGAGAAATAGGATTGGTCGGTAAGAGAATGGAAAATGCATGTGACCACGAAAATGACTTGTACTGAACGGTGTATATTCTGATTTCTAAAACAACTGGTCAACCTTTACTTTCTTTTTATAAATAACCTTCGAATGCACATATCATTTGTCCTGTCGTCCCTTATTGGATGCAACATTATGTGATGTAGATATTAAAGTCTACAAAGGCCACCGAAGTAAGAATTGATCACTTGGATATATTAACAAGAGACATTGTCCTCAACACGATGTGACAAGATTGTTACAAGATTCTATAAAAAAAAAAAACGAAGATTATAATAAGATCGATATATATATTGGATAATTTATAGATTTTTTTTAGTTTCAAGGGTCTGTTAGGTATCCTTCCCAACAAAAGGTCTGTTTGGTATTTTTGTTTTTTTGTGTCATATGGAGATGAATATTCAAGGGGATATTTGATAGTATTGTTCAAAATTATGATAATCAAAACTAGTATGAAAAACAAAAAAATCAAAATCATTTTATCACATAATGTGATTTTTTATCAATGGAATCTTGCATATTGCATTTTGATGAAACTGAAAACCTAAAACAAAAACAATGAAAATAGAAAACGTAATTGATATCAAACAAGTCCTAAACTTTTCGTTTACAAAAAAATAAAAAATAAATAAAAATTTATTATGTTGTTTTTGATTTTTGTTACTATCTTTTTATTTTTATTACTGATTTTAGTTCTTCTTAATTTTTTTTATCTTTTCTTGACATCATCTTTTTAGGAAGTATGTTATGTCTTAATCATGCTTATATACTTTGATTAAAGTCGTCTATCATTCACGTGGTCTTGATCATATCGGCTTCATTGTAAGGATACCTATTTGGTAAACTTCAAGTGCTTTAAATGACCTATTTGGTGTGGGGATTTTTTTGCCAGTGGCCAACCCGTAAATACTTTCTTCGTCATAAAGAATGTGATCAGCACGTAAATTTATATATATGTTAAATTTTTATGGAATTTGGTGGAGGGAGAGTTTTTAATAATAGTGGAATATAAGTGGGGTTAGGAGAAAGAATGTGAGAGGAGGAGGAATGACATTTTCTTTTGATGTTTTTTATATAAAAAAGTTATTAAATATGATATATTAATTATATTTTGAAGTGATCTATATAAAAAATATGATTTATAATATGAGACGGATGGAGTACATGAGACTTGGGAGACAAGTGCATGCATGGCATTAAAATTTTACTCTAAATGTGGTTTAATTGAAAAAACCAAAGAAAAAGAAAAGGAAAAAACTTTGTGATCAATTCATAAGAACGTAACAGTTGTGGTCAATACACGACAGGAACAACCCAACAAAATGGATGGGCTCAATTATGTTGATTGGAGTGACAAAACCAGTTTCAATGAGAAGAAGTTCTGGATTAACGTACAAGCTCTACCAAAAGTTTGAGTTTCTATCTAATAGGACTCAATGTAAATTTTGTATATTTGATACATTTGAAGCATATACTTTAAGACTTTAAGTTTCTATTACCTGACAAGCAACGTAAAGCATATAGTACTCCATAAAACACCGCTGACTTGAATGAATTGAATATCTCAGCAACTTTGTAAATTCAATGGATAACAAACTTATCATCGAATTATATGTATCTTTAAATAATCGTAAGATACAAATGCATCCCCTTCTCCCTTGATCTCTTACCGTGTAGTTTATTCCTTTATTATTTGCTCTGTTTCTTCATGTAGAACTTGCAAGGCATCCAATACCAGTGCAATTATGCTACTATATATCTGATCCGTTATTATATACTATCAATCAAGGTACGTGGGGCTTTATAGTATTGAGAATTCCATGCTGCCAAATTTTTGAAGACTATAGACTGATAGCTGAACGTGACGATGTACAATTCTTTTTTTTAAAAAAAAACCATATATGCACCGTTATTATAGTAGCTTGAAGCTTATCTGCTTATATGCAGTTCGATTGGCCACTGTAATGAAACCAGCAGCCAGCAGGATAGTTAAATAAACAAAAGGGCAAAACATTAAACAAACAAACTCACCAATGCTAGCTTGCGTTATGGTGACAATATATGATTAGTTTGATACTGCAACGAACTGATCTATAAGCATAATTAATTTATGTATGTATGTGTTAAAATTTATGAGTAATGACAACTATATTTATTTAGTTTTGTGAGAAAAAAAGAAGAAAAAGTAATAGGATATACACTAGAAGTCATTTGGTAGTTTTGTAAAAAAAAAAAAAACATAGATTTTCCACATATGAAAGTATTATATTTTTTGTGAGATATTTAAATTAAATAAATATTATATTTTTCATAGAACAAAGATAATATATAGATTATACATATATGCATAATTAATTCATGGATAATACAAACTCCAAGAA
>LIEC01010662.1:0-57311 GCA_001925005.1 Drosera capensis
CCCCGCTTACAGCCTACATAAGAGGGCAACTCCAATTTGGATGTCTAAAACTTTGGAATTGTTTTTGTTGGAGCTCATCACCGAGCATAAGTTTGACTGGGAAGATTGTTACTTGGTTGTTAGGGTAAATACAGTACTTCCTTCACTACTTCTTTCATAAATGAATCAATTTCTTTGTGTTGATAGTTTATTATTCAAGTATAGTACCCCATATTTGAATAGCTTCACCAATATGAAAGGATCATAGTTCATTTGATACTTTTTTGTATTGTCAATCTTAACCGGCTTGTATTTGTTGGGTACATTTAGGCCTCTGTCGTAATCAAATCAATCACACTTGAAAAGAATCGTTCCATACAAGCGTTCGAATCCCACTGCTGCTACTACACAATATCTCTTAAAATCCCATAATAATCAACTCCATCATCTTTGGGATCATCCATACTCCACATGGTAAACCGCTCAACCAACTCCTCCAACAAGAGGAAAGATCAAGGGATCAAAACCTGTTGAGTACGGCGTTACTTTGTGGGTGGTGAGTCCGTCACCGAAGACTGGTTTAAAAAATCCTCCGGATTTGAGGACTATTCGATTGACCAAAGACTAATTTCATGTATTCTTTCCCCTCGTTTGCTGAGAAATTGGCGAGAGCCCTAACACACTAACCTACGACACTTTGGCTATCACGATGTCAACACCTTTATTAGAGAATTCTTGTATAGCAAAGAACTTTTGAAGGTCTCCATTTTTGCCCGACTTCAAACCGCTGGGCGATGTAGAACATGTTTGCAAGATCAGTCTTTTGAGCCCAATAACATGTTTTAGAAAATAAATAGTGAACTCGATTACACCGGATGTGGCTCGAAATCTGAGCATTTTGACTTCCTTCAGATGTTGAATGACATGAGTGCAAGGTTGAATCTCCTCGTCCTCAAAATCTTCAGCATGGTCAACCTGCATTTGTAACATGAAGTAAAAACGATCAGAGAGGATGAAATAACAACCAAAAACTCGGTTTTATACATCCAATTTTACGATTTCCAGGATCATTACCAACAAGAACTCATAATAATGCCAAAAGCAGCAATTTACTGAAAGGAATAACACACAAGGCTCAAACCCAAGCCTGATGGCTACATATTACTCATGAAGCCTCTCAGAATATCACGTTACCTCTCCAAAGTCCAAGTGCCCAAGGAACCTCATGAATAACGAGGCTCAAGGTTGAATCCTAAGACATAATTTGCCCGGACAATTTGGAATATGCCTACAACACCGAAATAACCTATACAAATCTCAACCTTTTGTTGACACTTTAATTTTCCACGCCACACTTATATTCTACAGTCTGCAATCAAAAGAAAAGTTATATTATCTGAAATAATCCTAGTTTCCTTTTAGATAAGACTGGGTGGTGGATGAGCAACCATACTTGAGGAGGTTTTCATTTTTCCGCTTAACAATACCAGAAAAAAGATCATGGAGATGGTCTAATTGATGCATTGCTTCGAATCCTTCTCATGCATGAGGTAAAAACAGACTGCAATTATCTATGTTACTACACAAGTAGATAGTTAGTTCACAAAATTTACACCATTATATGCTTAGCTATGTCTAGCTTGGGTCTTGTTAATTGCATTAACCACCAAGGAGCACAGCTTTTCGGTAATCAAAATCAACTTGTTACATTGGGATCTTGACAGCACCTCTTTGCATAAATCAAGTCCCCCACATTCTAGTGTATGTACCAAAATTCTTAGAGGCCAGGACAATATGACAATTATAGGCATATCTAGGAATTGGTGGGATATTGGGGACGCACAGCTGCAAAGACCTCTCAAGTAACGAAAAAACATAGCACAAAGGTGATAGAATTAGCATCACTCACCCCTAAAGACAGCCGAGCCAAATTAGGGAAGGCCTTCATCGTAGAAACCATCCTGACGGTTTCAAATTTCACACTTCGCTTTAAATACAGGCTTAATCTGGTAACACTGCTGAAAATTGGCATGTTATCTGGTATACGCTGAAACTGCATGGAGTAAAAGAAGACATGCAGCTTAAAAAGAGATGGAGTTAGATGATTAGCAAGGCAACCCTGATGTAAAAAACGAAGCCAGGAGAAAATCAAAGCATAGCATAGCAAGTAGTAACAAGTCAAAACTGTTCCTTTGATAAGCACCGAATCATCCTCTGATTGCAAAGAGACATTATCCAACAGAGGCAGACTCCTCCAACCATTTAAGATCAGGAATTCACCATATTGGCATCTATAGCAGCCACCAGTTTGCGCAAGTTAGGAGCCCCACAAAAATCCCATACAATTCCCCTGCACCGGCACACTAACATTGTGAGATTCGCATTGTTGGACATACAAAGCTCCTTGATCCCAGGGCAGAACGAGATCCCCAGAGTTTTAAGCAGGCATCGAGTCAATGTACAATCTATCAGGCAGAAAAGAATGGAAGAAATTCAAACGCTCGACATTCAAGAGGCATGAAAGCATGTTCCTTTTAAGTTGAGGTCCCATAGAGGAACATGAGTGAGGAACAAGGTCCTTAAGTGGCATCCGGAACCTCGAGAACCGAATTGCTTCTTGGGGAAGAAATCGGGCTCCAACAAGCACGATACAAGGTACAGCTCTTTCACATTGAAGCTGAAGATGCTAGTCATCTTGCCGGGGGCCAATAGCTACAACTCATTTCGATTTTCGTATTTTTATCGCTCTTCGTCAATGCCCAATCCTCATTCTGACACCTCGCATTAGGAGCTTAGATAGAAACGCCAGAAACACTTTCTCCACTCTTAAATCTCTAACAGCAAAGTCTACCCATCGGTTGATATGCTCAGAGAAAGCCGGACCGAGGCAGCACTGTACCTCGAACGACGAAACCCTAAGATCATCATAAGACCGAACATGTCTGGCGAAGAAACCGAGGAACTGATCGACGGCTGTGACGAATCTGAGCGGATCAAGGCATTCGCAAGGTGCTTTGGAGGCTGAGACTTTATCGTGATCGGACCCAAACACGTAGGCGAAAGTGAACCCCATTCGTCGGCATCGTTGCAAGGACGACGTGAACAGATCTATCCATCTGGTGGAGAGTATCATGGACCGAACTCCATCTCTTAGGGTTAGTTTTGAGAGGATCGAAATTCGAGATCTCGTCCGTCAATTGGCTGATGAAATCGGCGGCGGGGGAGCTTCGACGAACGGGAGGATTCTCCGCCGCCGACGACGGCTACTCTCCGAAGTCCCGCCGTGATCTTCTGTTTCAGGAAATTCTCTGTCGATATAACCCGCAGTTTAAAATTTGGTATGGTAATATTCGGTCTGGGTGAATATTTTAAACATGTTTTATTCCAAAACTGTGCTTTTTTCTTGGGCCAAGGCAATCTGTTTCCTTAGATGGAAGCGTATAGAATCATTTATGAAAATAAAAAAATCTTCGAGAAAAAATAATCAAAGTCATTGAAAAAAGAAAAAGAAAAAAAAGGAGAACAATAGCATCCAGCAAAAAGTTACAGGAGACAGCATCAGCAAGCGCGACCTGGTCCACGGCGAGGATGATCAACATCTAGGGATTAGGGGTCCCTTCACTCTCACTTGCACCCAAGAGCTCACTCCACTTCACCCTTTGATTTCGCATTCAGGTACCAAATCCTCTTGTTCTTATCTTCTCCATTCAACCCCAGTTGAACATTTCATATATTTTGTGTCAATCAAATGTTGAAGATTCTGGCTATGTGAAAGATTGAACCATTCCTTCTCCATTTCGACAAACTTGTCGGTAGCTTTGATTTCATCCATGTTTGTTGAAAAATGTGGTTCATCTTGGGTTTCGAGTGCGATTAGGGTTTTTCTGGGTGTGATCAAGTTTCGAGCGCCCAATGTATGTTCATAGAACGAAAGGGTATAAAAAGCACACACCAGAGGTTCTGGGAGTGAGAATCACGAGTAAAAGTCCTATTGCTAGTTCATAGATTTGTTGCATTGTCTACTGCATTCCATGATATTTTTCGCTGCATTTGGTTCTAATTTTAACTCGGGAGACAGCAGGCTCAGCACTCCCTGTGTAATGTTGTTCAATCTGTTGCTTCATACTCAAAAATCTTTTTTGGGGCCGCCTCATGATGCATTAAGACATAATTCAAGAACACTTCCTGCGTCATCAGCTACTGTTGGCTTCCGTCAATGTTTTGCCGCTTTAGATTTTTTTTTAAAAAAGAAGAATTAATGCTTTCTTGTGCACCTTTCAATTTTTTTTTTTTTTTGGCATTCATCATGATTTCATTTTTTGCTGCTAGAAACAGATTGTGGAATTGAAGAGCGATTTACTATGAATGCTGGGATGGAAGTGTGCGATGAATGTTCTCACAACTGTTTGTTGCTGCATAAAAGGAAGAATCCTTCTCAATCACGTCCACCGGTCGCCTCTTTTTTCAAGGTTATGATCGGTGATGGATTCTCTGAAGCATTGGTATGATCTTGAAAGACTGTCTTCCTTTTACCTTCACTTGCTATTTTTTTCCATCTTGACATAAAGAGCTTTTGTTGTGATGAAGCGATCCCATGGGGTGTTCCTTGAAAAAAATAATTGAAATTGAATAGAGTTCCTGGTCTTGAGGGCATCACAGAGTCATTGGTTAGTATTTGTAATATTGAGGAGCGTATTCAAGGTTATTTTTCCTTTAGCTATTTTTTAAGTCAAGTGTGTTTGACTAGAATGAGGGAACACGAATTTCAAGCATATGCTGTTGGATGTGTTCTCACCTTCACATAGGAAGTGAGAGTTGTTTTTTTATTTGATAAGTTATCAGGGAAGTGAGCCCATGATATCAAACTATTTATTCTCTACTTTCCGTATCTGAAATGGCTCTATGATTTGCTTTGTATTTCAGTACATACCTCCCACATTTGCTGGAAATCTTACACCTCTGATTGGTAAGGAAACACAGCTCGAGGACTCCACTGGGCGGCAATGGACTGTAACTCTCTCCAAGGTTGATGGTGACCTTGCTTTTCAAGAGGGATGGCACAATTTTTTCTTGGACCATAACGTTCAGTTTGGCGATTTTTTGGTTTTTCATTATGTGATGGGGCTGGAGCATTTTGTTGTTCAAATATATGGTAAAAATGGGTGTGAGAAGTTAAGGTATTCCGAGGGAGGATTTGTTAAGAACAACAACAACCACCACCACCCGAGTAAGAACAACAACCACCACCACCACCCGGGTAAGAACAAGAGGTCTAAATTTTGCTCTGATTTAGTCACTCCCAATGGCCTTGACAACCCACTGGAGAAAGAGTTAGTAACAGAAGAACGGATCCAGAACAAGAGGTCTGAATGCAGTGAGGGTTTAGTTACTGGAAATGGCAATCAAAAGCCGATCAAGAAAGAGTCGGTGAGCAACCGTCTAGCAGATGGCCCTCATTCCTCTGGCTCAATTGTACCTAGCAGCCATACACATTTGGAAGAGCCACTGATGGTTGTAGCACAAGGTTCCATCTGTGCCAAGAACAATAAGAAGTCTGAAATAGTATGTGCAGCTGGCTACTCTGATGATCCATACTTGATGTTGAACAGAGATGTCGACTTTATGGGACAAGATAATAGAATTTCTGCTTTTGATCTATCGGACTTTGAAATGTTGGATAGGAAATGTCCTTTGCAAGCTAATTTTGTTCCGGAAGGCAATGGATGTCCTTTTAATGATCCATTGGCAAGAGCTCAAACAGATGCTAGCTCGGAAGGGTCTGAGGAAACAGGCATGGAAGATGGAGATGATGCAGTAATGGACGTGACAAAGACAGATTGTAACATTGAAAGCTATGCTGGGCCTTCTCTTGGGTCACAAAACAACTATTCGGTGGATAAAGCAGTATACAGAATTGGGAAGGGTTCTTGGAAGAAACACCAGTCACCGAAAGATAGGGCCATTATCCCTTCAACTCATGCTTTGACACACAAAGAACAAGTGGGTACTCCCCCTGAGTCTACCAGGAAAGCTCAAGTTGCTGAAAGGACTCGTTCACATTCAAGTTAGTCACGTATATATTTTCCGTCTGGTCCTGTTCATTCAGTGAAAACTATCCTCTTAGTTTCATATCGATAGTTATTTAATTTCTTGTGTAAACCAGAGTTTTTTGATTCATTGAGAAGCCAAAAAGAACTTGCTCTGACCACAAATGATAGTCGACAAGAAAAGCAACAAAGAAAAGAAGGACTATTATCAGACTCCTCTGACAGGCCTCTCATTGCTGGTATGTTTCCTGACGTTTATCGTTTAGTTTTCTGTTAAAGCTTGCCTAATTGTTGGTCTAGTATAGCTGAGTGTATGCAGGCATGCTGTATTACTGTTCACCTTAATGTCATTGTTTATGTAGCTAAGATATTGAAGATAGTTAAGGAAGAGCCAACAGAGTGGGTTCAGGATCAACAGTCTTGTGGTAAGGCCCATTCAGTTCACCCCTTAGATTCTTTTCATCTGTTTTGACAAAATGATGAATAAAGATTAGATGTGCAATGACTTGTAGGGAAGCTTCCGAATGCTATTGAAGTGGATACTCTCAAATGCTTTACCTTAAAAACAGATACTAATGTACCTCGGAAAATGGTGAATGCAGAAATAGTCGCCTGTGCAGATTTCCCGCCTCCGCTTGCTGTTGAAGTCCCATGCTTGGTGACCACAGAAAACGAGACTTACCTTGTATGTTCCTTAATTTTTTGCATTACGTTGTTTCCTTCTTCTATTCTTGACTAGTTATGTTACGAGCGTTTTTGGTCTTCAAGGTAGTTGCATATATCAGGATTGAATCACGACCACGAAGATGTTGGCTCATCGATTGAACCAACTGAGCAAATCGTATAAATGGCATGGTTGGCTCTTTTCTTCATTTATAGTGGAGATTTTGCTGTTTGCTGACTCTTTGTGGACACCAAATGCAGGACTTGCCGAGGGATCTACCCTTATTCGGGGTCAGGGGACGGCCAAGACAGAAAGAACAAGTTGTCATCCTTCAAGATTCCAGCATGAGACTGTGGCCCGTATTTTACCATGGAAAGATTGGATTAAGCGTGTTGACTGATGGATGGCAGGCTTTCAGGAAGGCCAATGACATTCAATCAGGAGATACATGTTGTTTCGCTCCACGGAATGAGTTCGATGGGGTATACAGCGTTAGAATCATCCGCCAGTGACATCATCTGATAGATTGTAGAATATACAGGTTTATAAGCAGCTACTAACCGTAGATTTAGTGCGCTGAATGTTTTGCTGTCATAGCGAAAGCTAAAGCCAGTTTGATTTATGTATCCATGTAGGAACTGGTCAGTTTAACCCATGTTGATAGTTCCCGGTTCAATCGGTGCTCTTGAGTTCATTTTTATGCTTCTGCTAGCCTGCCTTTTTTGAACGAATTACTAGTACACAATAAGGAGCTGGTCGGTGCCACGCCGATTGGAGCTTGTCTGAACATCCATTAGCAAGAAATCATCCCTCTTAAGTAGGAAATACAGCGTTCATAATCACCGCTCATGTTCTATATTATGTTAAAAAGTAAATATATCTATACATAAATTTAGATGTATTCATATAAATAGATTATTAAGAGTAAAATATATAAAATATATATTTTTAAATTTAAGTTAATTTTATGATGACATATTTTTTTTTTTTTTTTTGACATTTTATGATTTGATCTCATAATAACCCTATCTAAGTTCAGTCACGTATTCATAATAAAAGGCCATATAAGTTCATGTTCCGTCTCAATTTATTTTATTTTTATGGGGAAAAAAAAAACTTTCCCCAACCGGTAAGAACCGGAGTTTGCTCTGTCGACTAAGTGGCTGAAAAATGCTGAAGGTGTTCGGCCATAGCGGCCGGCATCTCCTTGCGGTCCATGGATCCACGTACTCGATTCGGTACTCAACATCCTCTGTTTCGGCTAAATCATCATCTTCTCTTTTCGTTGGTGAATATTTAGTAAAATCATTAGGGTTTTCGAGAGACCAAGCAATCTCCGCGCCAAATCCAAGGCCTATCTTGATTCTGTGCTTAATTTGTTGAAAATACATGGATTTGACGACGCACGGATCAAGTCGATTGTCGCTTCTTTTCCATCGATCTTGTTGATGAAGGCCAAGGAAACCCTAGGGCCAAAAATTAGGGTTCTTTAAGAACTAGGGTTATCTCAAGCTGATCTGGTGAAAATCGGGGCTATGGAATAGGAGTATTGCATAGAGGATTGTCGTCGTCGATTGTGCCTGCGATTAATACGAGGAGGTCGATTTTAGGTAGTGATGACAGTGTTGTTGAGGCAATTAAGCGAAATGTCAGGGTGCTTGGGTTTCACAAGTATCTTGTACGTAACATCCAACTTTTGAAATCTCGTGGAGTGAGTGATGAAAATATTGGGAAGTTGATGGTGTTGGCCGCACGTACCTTCTGTAGGGTGCGGTCATGGTTTGAAGCTGTGATTAATAGGGTTGAAGGTAGATTGGGATTGTATGGTGATTTGACGATGTTCTTGTTTGGAATATTTGCCCTTTATTCTCTCACCGATGAGAAATTGGAGTCCAAATTGGGTATATTTAAGAGCTATGGGTGGAATGAGTCTGTGATCATGATCATGGCTAAAACTAATCCAATTATCCTCACGGCATCTGATGCCAAGATAAAGAACGGTTTGCAATTCTTCATGAAGGAGCTTGGATATGATGCCATGTTCTTTGCAGCACGTCCAGCGCTGCTAACATATAGTATGGAGAAGAAAGTCCGCCCCCAGGATTACAATTTTACTGGTTCTGAAAGACAAGAAGTTGATAAAGGAAAGTTGCAGCATTTATACAGCTATCACGAAAACAGAATCTGATTTCATGCGACGGTTTATCGAGCCATACAAACTATTGGTGCCCAATCACCATGAAGTTTATATCAACAACATGAAGGCTCCTGCAGAAGCTGCTGTGTCCTGCATTTCTAATAATTCTCGAAGCCATCTTTAACGAACGGGAACTTTGATGATGGTATTTTATTATCTCTTACAATGTTATGGTGTTATCTGATGGATGCGATCAACTTGGAAGAAATAGCTGTGATATCCTACTTTGGCGGCGATGAATTGGATAAACAGAACTTCAGAGCGCCTTTGGTGTCATGAGTTTATCATTATCATCAGCTTAGCATAGAAGTCTCCACCAGATATGGTTTGCTTACATGAAGTCTTTTTCTCGTGTGGTTTGAAGGAGAACAGTCATCCTCGAGGAAAGTTGCTGAAATTGTTTCCATATATAGTAGCAAGGTAGCAGTGACTTCTGACTTCATTCCGTGGGGCGAGAGTGTGAGAGAACCTAACCTCTTTTGTTGCGAATTGATTAGTCTTCCTGCATGGTAGATTTTTGAAAGAAGTTGGTCTGTTCTTCGGTTCTTCCAGTTTGTTTCCTCAGACATGCGAATAGTGTACTGCTGGTATTTAGTCACAAGGTGTTGTATATCATGGTGGACATGGAGGTGATATTGTGTCCGTGGTCATGTTTTAGATCAATCAACTGTCTATTTAAAAAATTGTAATCGTTACAGGTTATCATGAATGTATGAGTTCCGCCATGACTTTTGGGGACACAACTAACTTTGCAAAAAAAAAAAAATGATAATACTATGACGGATTATTTTGAAGAAAGTATAGTTGAGTGTATGCAGGCGTACCGCCATACCATTTTCCTTAATATAATCATATGTATGATACAATACTATGAATTGTCGCTCTATACTTCAGCTAGCAAACACTCCCGAGGCAGTGAGACACATATCATAGACCTGTACTCGAGGGTTACCTTTCTTCAAGAACCGACATGCACCTGGAGGATGTGCGGGACTTGAGGAGAAGTCGACAACAATGGAGAACCTCTATGTCAGCTCAGATCGGCGCTAACATAATTTAATTTGCTAGGCCACCTCAGTTCACAGAGCAAGAATGGCGAAAGCAGCAGATCACAACTCATTTGAAAGGAGAAAGCCATCTGGATCACTTGAGCGAATAAAACCTATTCGTTGCACCAAGTTCCGCTCATCTGCAGCCAGGGACATCAATTCATCTGCTGGAATATGTCTCCTGTGCTCATCCAAGAACAAGACGTGCCCACTCCCAGCGAATGGCTTGTAAACATGGTAGAGAGAAGCTACAAGCGAGGATCCAAAAAACTTATTCGAACGATTTGGTTTCCAAGCCTCTTGCCGTCCTAAGAGATAACATCACGATATCCATTGCACTATCATTGAGGTCTGCATTCGTATTCTCAAATCGATCTTCCGAACCAAATTCCAGATTTTTTCCGTAAGATGCATACTCTTTCATTCTCCGTGGCCTTGAAAACCTTACGCCATGAAGATAACTAGCTGCACCAAGCCCAAAATCATAAAACGATCCATTATCCCAATAAGTGACATTGTGCTTGCACTGAAATCCAGGCTTGCAGTAGCTACTGATCTCATAGTGCTCAAATCCAGCATCTGTAAGAACTCTAGAAGCCATTTTATAAAACTCAGCTGACTGATTTTCAGATGGCAAGGGGAACTCTCCGGGATTGTACCTGTAAACATTTCAGACGTTGATATGAATAATTCAAGAACTCACACCAAATTGAATTGAGAAGAAAAACCCCACAGCAGGAGATTTATAAGTCAGACACGTAGATTTAATTCGTCACCGTTCGTACAGTTCTGCGAGATAAGGTGTCCGAGACACTGAGGAGAGAAACAATACAAGGTTACTTACAAAGTCCCAAATTTGGTGCCTTGCTCAACTTGCAAATCATATACCGAACACATGCGAGGGCTGTGCATCAATGGAGAGCCTCAAGCTCTCATCCCACATATTTGCAGTTTTATGAGGAAGAGAAGAAATGAGATCCATGCTCCCATTCTCAAACCCACAACTCTTCACTCTCAATAGCCTCATACACCTCTAGTATCCCATGAGCTCTCCCACAAGACTTGAGCAACTCATCTTGAAATGCTTGCACACCCAAAGACACTCTATTCACACCCAACCCCATCAGCTCCTCCAACTTCCCTTTCCCAAAAGTCCCAGGATCCATCTCCATGCTAATCTCAGCATCACCACACACCCCAAACCTGGATTGCAGCGTCTTGAGAGCAACCCCAACAAGCCTCGGAGGCACCAAAGAACCGCCCTCAAAATCCCATCTTGTTGTCATGATCTCTCTGCATGGCAAGTTGACAAAATCTGTCATCCTAGGGTCATCTTCATCATGGGACTGTGTGTGATGAGCCCAGTGCTACGATGGGAAAGTCACAATAATGGCAACGTTTTCCTGCAGAATGGAAGGTGCACGTAGGCTGAGGTTGGAGCGAGGCCCGATGATCAGACGATTATGGTTGAGGCATTTCGTCGAACAAGTGATGGGCATTGTTTGCAAGAAGTTTGGATTGCCTGCTTGAAGTTCGATGGTTTCCAGTTGATGACGAGACCAGATAGCATGGGAACCAAGCTCGCGGATTTGATCATGATTGACAAATTTTCGCTCGCAGTGAGCCAGTGTCGTGACAATTCATCTAAATTATTAACACAAAATGCTGGCGCACTTTGCCTAACTTCCACTGCAATGCTCTACTTGAGTAAAGAAGACAAATGGATGCAGAGGGTATGGAGAGGATGAAATGCATATACTAACCCGCAATGTGCAATAGCGAGACTATTTACTGTCACTATCAAGGAGTATCAAAAAAACCCAATGTTATTGATGGACCGGTTAAAGAGCAACGAAGACAAGAATAGCTAAACACTAATTGGCACCAACATTACATAGATTAAAATCAAAATTCTACAACATGAAATTTATCCCCTCACAGACTATATTATACAAGGTGCTTTACCATGTATGGACCTTCTAATTCATATCCCAGCTTCCTATAATAATGGCGAGTGCCAACGCCCGAGATCACTGCTATTTTCTTTGATCTATGCTCTCTACTTGCGATCCGCTCTGCCTCCTCCATGAGAAGCGTTCCGTAGCCCTGAAGAGAAATAAAGAGAACACGAGTTCAGGAAAGCTGGAAAGATGATGCAGACCCATTTGAAAAAGGTAAGGAAGCTCGACGGCAGGATGAAATTTTGATTCACCTGGTGTTGCAGTTTATCTGCATCTCTCCCATGAACTGGAACTGCAGTTCCATACACATGGAGTTCACGGACAATCGAACATCTACCAACAAGTTCTGGACAAGTTACATTACGGCCACACTTTCTTAGCCGAAGCAGACCAACTAGAATATCCTGAAAACAAAATAAGATGAAGTTACAGGCATATCTCTCATCTCCGACATTTGTGGAAATAACAGGAAGCAGGTTTAAATGAATAAAGTTATTCAAGTAGCCAAGATTATAGTACCTGGCGGGTATCTTCATACGAGAGAAAAGTTTCCCAACCCTCATTAGCAGCATAGTCACGACGGACAAGTTCTACTTCCTCCGGTTTTATTTGATGGTGAATGTCCTGCATATTAATCGCATCCACTTCACATCATAACACATTTTTCTCAACTGGATTAAACATCAATACTGCAGCCACAACAGTTCACCTGGATCCCTGCTTCACGGGTCCGAACATCACGACATTTCAATCCCAAATCATCCATTCGAGCCAATGCCAGCTCGCGGAGATTGCCTTTCTCTACACCTGAAGTAACCAAGGGCATAGGTATGTCCCGCTGAACTCTGTAAACACGTGTCCAGGGTGGTACCATTGCCAAAATTCTAGCGACAATGTCCACGAGTTGCTCAGGTGGATAATTTCTATATCTGCAAAATAAATGCACACACTTTGAGTCGTTATCAGCTTATGCATCATAGGCCTAAACCTAAGCTTTCCCAGGGTGGACTAGATAGAAGATACCTGCCGGTTTTCCATAGCTCATAAAGTCCAGTTCCCCTAATCACAAGCGTAGGATAAATTTTCAGTCCGTCAGCCCTGAAACAAGGGCTTTCAAAGAACTCCTTGAAACTTTCCAAGTCCCTCTCAACCCCAACATTAGGGAGATCTGGCATCATATGAGCTACTACCTACAATAAAATCACGAATGTCAAGAAGTCCATAACCAGCCAAAAATTCGGAAAAATCACTCTGAATAATAATAGCATTGAGAAATTTTCGAAGAAAACCATTTTGAGACATGCGACTATGGGCAAAACATGATGATACCTTAAAACCAGCATCTTTTGCCAAGCAGAAGCAATCAGCCACCGCAGTGACCGTATGGCCTCTATTGGTATCGCGAGCCACGTCTTCATATGTGCTCTGGACCCCAATCTCCAATCGAGTGCAACCATAGGACAACATTTGCCTCAAATGAGGTCCAAGACAATAGTCTGGTCTCCTGTAAAACAAATCATCATCCTCTACCACATTAAGTACAAGCACAAATACAGAGTCGGAATCTAATTTGAAAAAACTTACAAATTTGGGTCACAAGTAAATAAATGTCAATGATAGAAGGAATGAATCCAGCAGAAATGAGAAAAGTGTCCAAGGAAGAGTATAGTCGAACTTACGTTTCAATAGTCATCCCAATGCACTTTGTGGCACCATGCTCAGAATAAGCAACTGCTTCTTCGACATTAGCAGACGTATGCCCAGACAAAGCATCATGAAGATTTCTGATGAAATAATCGCGATAATCAGCCGGAAGAGACATGAAAGTACCACCCATCAAGATGAATTCAACCTTATCCACACTATGACCCAGTCTCTTGAGCTGATCAATCCTGCTTCTAGCTTGAACATAAGGATTATATCTGCAGTCGTAGTAGTGACAAGCAATAAATCAGCGTTGAACAATCCTCCACAAAGCAAAGAAGTACACATCAAGTTTGGCATGGTAGGCTCACCTTGCGCGAATAGCTCGCATACTGGTAGGCTCATAACCCGTATAAGACTGAGTACTATACTCGAAATCCGAATCCGGTCCACCAGGACAATACACGCAGATATTCCCCGTCGTGGCGATATGCGGACACCGATGCGGCTTCGACATCACGGCCACCACCGCGATCCCCGACGCCGTCCTCACCGGCTTCGCCTTCAGTTTCGGAAGCAGCGCCTCGCGCTCCTCATCCGGCAAGGCAGCGATCATCTCGACGAGCTTCGGGGCACGGGAGAGACCGTACTTGCGACACGCGGCGGACTTGAGGGCGTTGAGGTCGACAGTCTCGCCTTTTCGGGATTGGTCCACCATTTGGTTCACGATTTCGGCGATTGCTCGTACGCGGGATTCTTCTTCGGTGAGGCCCAAGGAGACTACGCCGCCGCGGCCCGGGCGGGGTGTCTTTCTGGGTTCGGAGATCATTGTCGTCGCCGTCGCCGCCGCCATGGAATAGGGTTGCGGTGACGGCGGAGAGGGGCTCAGGTCGGAGGTTTATGGGTTCTTTTCCTTTCTATGGTTAAAATCGTCCTGACTCACCGTACGCATGAATTTCACGCCGAATTATTCTCCTTTGACATATGAAGATCGTGCAGATAACTCGGGCACATAAGGATTAGATGTCACTATATATAAGTGCGTTTTGCAACTATGTAGTAATTGATGAATTTTGAAGTTTTGGTTACGTTGTTTAACAAAACTAGATTTTTCTCAATCAGTCCAAGCTCTCTTGTGTCAAACATATAGTCAAGATTTTGAGTCCAAATATCACATGATAAATCTTGAGAATAAAACTAATTATTAATTTCATCTATCTCATTTTTGTTACACGTTAGTGCAAGTTTCAATGTTTGGATTGGAAAGTGAAATGTTTTTTTCCCCAACATTTTATGTTTTTCTACTAACTGCAAGGAAAGATCTTGGATTTATATTATTAACCAATTTTTATTTTATTTTTTGATCAATTAAGATAATTAACAAAGCAATGATCAGTATATCCAATTGAAGCAATAAAACTATGATCGATAAAATGACTAACCAAAAGTTAAACCGATCAATATGACTAACAAAATCATGATCAATCAAGAATTTAATCAAAAATTACTAACCATAACAAAATAACTAACCAATTTCTGACATTATATATTTATATTGATTGATTGATTAATAGAGTTGATTTTAATCAAAGTGACAAAGCAAAACAATTATCAACTAAAATCAGAGCATCTACAATGGTGGTCTAAGAAAGCAACCTCTAAATTCTAAAAAAATGATGTGGAAAGTGAAAAAAGAAAGGATATCAAAAATATGAGAGTTTAAAAAATCATTGTGCACAATGATTCATCTATAAAAAAGAAGAAAAAAAAATTCTATGGAAACTGAAAAAATAAAGAGAGCAAGTAGGGAATGAGTTTTTGAGTCTCTCTAAGCCGAACTCTAACATGAGAGTTCATTTAAGAGATTCTTTAAATTTTAAGTGAGATCAATATGCATCATTGGGGAAAAAATTTGGGCCTTGATCCTCTATAATCGGAGTTTTGCATGCTTTTAGAGTGTGAAACCTCATTATCGTTGATGTGTCCAATGATTAAATATTCCTTAACATTATAATTCTCATTTATAATTGATTAGTAATCATACCTATTTAAAACCAATAACCGACTAAAATAACGAACCAACATTAGGATGATCGATCAAATTAACTAAACATAGCAATGATTAATCAATGACCAATCATAATCAAATGATTAACCCCAAACCAAAAATATCTAACCAGAATCAAAGGATTAACAAACCAATAATGATTAAGCAATGATTAACCAAACCTAAATGACTAATCATTCTCTAACATTATATATTTATAATTGACGTTGAAACTATTAAAATATGTATCCTTGGATATAATGGGATATATAGATAATAAGTGATGAGACACAAAAATATACTCGGTAGCATTTATTTTCTCATTCAATAACCATATGCAACACATCAACAAGTTTAATACATATGTCAAAAAATTTATACTTATAATGAGTTATAACTGTCTCATTAGGAATACATAAGCTTGTGAACCTTAATCTAAAATATTACTATTGGGAATCAATGGACGAAAAATATAGATAAACGATCAAAGTTAACCTAGCAAACTCAAAAAATTATGCGAAAAGTTTACTAGAATATAAGGGAATGGAAGAGCGGAGAAATGTATGGATTAACAATCAATCGAGGTTGCATACTGATTCCCATTGGCATCATCCGGGCAAGAAATTTGGAAATATGATAGATAAAAGTTTTTGCAATGTTCCGACTTTTGATTATTTATTAATGATACATATGACGTCACTGTTGCTGGACCTAACGCCTCAAGTAGGAAAAAACTGTACTTCCTCACTTAGTCGTGAGATTAAGTTAAGTTTACTTATACATCTTTAGTTTAAAAATTTTAGATGCACTTAATCATATCTCATAATATCATATTTGCAGCGGAATTTATATCTTTTTTTAAGATCGGAATATCTTTCACATGAAAAGTACATTTAACATCAAATTTTAGGTCACACTTCTCATTCAACTCTTCCTCCCGTAACAAAGAGAAAAAAAAAGATATAGAAAAATAATAACTATGAGGTATACAAACTCATTAATGTGTCGTTCCCTTACCTTACACGAAAAAAAGAAGATAATGAAAAAAAAAAGAGAAATGATCACTTTCTTCTAACACTCTAGATTTATCATATCAATCTGACATTTATAATTATCATCACAAGCATATCAATGATTCATTTTAATCTTATAAGTACACTTCACACCACGATACAACGCTGAAAACCATACGTCCATCGACACTCCAAATATTATCGATGTCATTTACTACCGTCATACCCGTTATGGTAATGACAGTCAAGACCTCCATATCAAACAAACCGAGACAATGACACTGTGACATGAAAGGTCCTTAGTCTAAGTTTCACGCACTGCTGTATTCAACAGTTTACTCAAGATTTTGTTATACTTATCATCATGTTAATCACATAGAGACGATAGTCAATAAATACCCTCAACGTTATAATTGTGTCTTTGACGAGACTAATTCAATTTCATAGATAAGTTTTATTCAGATTTAGTAAAAATGATATCCGCGAAAGAGGATTTGTCAAATTGGAGTCTAAGGTCTTCTGCAATGAGATACCCTAACACCAAAAGATCGATAAAAGAATACCAAATCACTGTATAACGCATGCGACAAACACACCGTTTCTTATACCAACAATCAAGACATTACACAAACACACATATCATCTTATCACGACACACAACAGTTGCAATTAGTATTTTACATCGATCACATTTAGTGACTTCGTCCATAAATTTCAATGCATGTTATTTTACTCAAGGTATAATAATACGCATTTCCATATACAATAAATCTATACGTTATCTTTTATCATAATTATTCATCTGCACACGTTCATCCTCGTCCTTAAATGACAATGAGCAGCGTCTTCGAGTTTCATAATATAATAGATATGTGTATTAAAACACACTCTTGTGCATGATGTTCACATTATGGAATTTAGTAGTAAAGAACACGGCCCGTGTAGCTTGATAGATCGGAATCACTGCCCATAGTGATACGGTCTGTGTTGATACAACACGGCATGTGTTCCTTCACAATTTAAAAAATGGCTTAGTGCGCATAATGACACGGCTTGTGTTCCTTCACAGTTTGGGAAATGGCTTACTACCCGACATGATCATTTAACGCTTTTAAATCTATAACTTCATGTATACATCTCCAAAAATTATTTTGTAAAATTTTACATAAACTAAATTTTATAATATTTTTTCATTGAATTAAGTTTTATATCATGAAACCTTATCAATAACAGGAATTTATTCGTTTAATTTTATATTTTTTCTAGATAAGACAATTTGACCTTTTTCACTGATCAACTCATAACAGCTCTTAACCTGATTTTAAAAAAAATTGAATTATTCTAACACGAAAATATTATTTGAAGGAATTGATAAAATGATCATCCGTATATTTTTAAAATTGGATCGAATCATGTGTCACTGCCGAATAATTGAGAAAGGTTTTATGCTCTTTTTCCTACCTGGAACCTAGATTAGCGTGGACCATTCTGTACAGAGGAATTTAATCGATTGCGAATCAGAAAGCAAAGAGTCTTAAACAACAATCAGCTTCACTTTTGCATCAAATGATTGACCATTAAAAGAAACCGTAGATACATAAGCACTGAGCTGAAGCAAAGACGCAGTTTCCTCTATGAACTTACACTTGTCACTAGATTCCTCTATAAAACCAAAAAATTACATCTTTTCCAATTGACATCAAAAAATTGATCGACTTTGGGTTAGCATACCTATCTATCTTCATATACCGTGTTCGCATATATAGCTAGGTGATATATCAATGGTCCAAGACTATTATGCCATCAGTTTCCCATAACTGTTCAAAAAGTAAGCTATCATTGTTTGCTTCATCATCCTGGATCAGCAACTGCTTATCAAGATTCCTGCAGAATTGCTCAAAACTTTCCCGCGTAAACCAGTCCTGGTTCATCTGCAGTATTCCGACAAATGATCCGACCGAGGAAACAAGGATCAGATGATAGGTTCGGATGCAGAACAGAAGGAAAGCATACATGGAGAGAGATAGAGAACGCACAAAATAAGGGTATCCATCAGAAATGCTGAAGTTCTCTGGAGCAGCTTGTAGGAATAGATGAATGAAGTAGAGGACAAAACTGCCACATTCTGTATTCTTTTGCTGGGGAACCTGAAAATTATAACCTTTGTTGTTCAGGCATGAAAAACAACTTTTTGTCCCTTGATTGGACAATAAGGGAGTATCGCATTTGCTTAAGCAATGTCCAGCTTGTTCAAATCCGTTCGCACCAACATGGGATATCATATAAACACCACCACTATGTTTGCATGCTTACCTTTGGAACCAACAAAGGAATCTGAGATATCATAGCCTTGGTCCACCTAAAGCCCTCTGCCTTGTAAATGTCCAACACAAACCTGAAAATGGCACGACAATTATGTTATGATGACCATAGTCATGAAGGACCAGTGACATGCTAAAAATTAAAAAGACCAAGACCGTACTTCCGAATACTTGGTTCAATTCGTCTAGGATCTGCCATGTGGAGGGAATCAAGCAAAATCATGCATGGCTTCCTGTTTGTGGAGCCCAAATCTTCATCGAAGTGACAAAGAATCAACAGATTCCAGTGACCCCTAGAATTTTTGCACAACCACAAGAAAAGAAGTCAAATGGAGAAAATAATGGAACAAAGTGTACCAATGACCACTCTGCCAACCTTAAGCAACGAGATAAGCCACATGACCATGAGTTGTGGTATGCTCTAACATGAGTTCAAAGGCAATGTCTTGCTTGGGGCAATCCAATGATCAATGATTGTTTAAGCAGTTCTCAGCCATCACAAGCAAGCACGGAGCTAAACTCTTAGAGTTCTCAAGTAAAGAATATAATGCTCCAAGCTTCAAGATGCAGAGATAGGATCCATTACCTACCAGCATACAATGGGTACAAGAACATATTTCTTCGAGAAGATAGCTCTTCGTTTTATCCACGAAAGAACTTTTTCCTTTGATGCTGCAGTTAAGTACAAACTAAACCACACGCTGTCCAGATGGGTGAACTTAGCCTTCTGTTCTTCGGAGATGCTCCTCCAGAGAATGCTACAAGTTCCACACATACAAATATCAAATATGGAGAATGAAAACATGAAGGATAAAAGATGATATAACTTACTCAAAGAGGCGCTCAAAAGTATTGGAGTCCAACTTCTTATTCAAACAGCGTGATTCGGCAACAATATCTGGTAAGTTTGAACGTCTTTGGTGAGGATATGTTTCAAAGAAACAAAACGAAGTTGCCTCAAACTGAGCCCTTATCTTATCCATGTCCCGCTTAGTTAGTTTTTTTTTAGTCCTTTGAAGACAGCTCGCAACATGTTTCCAACACGAGCGATGCTTCCCTAACTCCTCTGCGGAGTAACCTGTGAAACCACAATTTCGTCTCAAACTAATCAAGATTACAATACAATCACTGTAACTATGGAGCACAACGTTCCCAGCATATACTGTGGTTGAGAGAACCCGGCAAGGCCGCAACTATGAGCCGCATTTCCCATCACAGCAAAGTACATAACCCATTGGCCTCGTTTCATCAACCAACATGGCCAAGATAGTACTATTTTTAGGGCAGAAACTTCACATTAGCTATTAGAAACACCGATTTCAACTTGACCCACCAAAAAATTACTCCAATATAAGTGTGAAAATATCGAAAATGAGCGTATAATCCCATTAATCTCATAGGGTTTGAACATACAAAACACGAACACTAAAGCAAATTGTACACAAAAAAGGGAAAAGAACCTGAAGGGTTTTGGTTGCGGTGAGTGGAAATGGAGCATCTCCTAGCGATATCCTGTTTCATCGCTGCTGCAAATATTCATCGTCTCCCCATACAAATCCCTATGATTGATTGGTTTCTGGGTTTTTGCCTGCGTATTTTTCCCTTGCCAGACCCGTGATGCGTCTTTGCGCTTCTCTAAGCTTGTACACAGTTCACTGGAAATTGCTTTTTTACTGTGTGTGCACTGCACCCCATCTTTACAATGGAAAATGTATACCTAAATTGATTGATTAACAGTGATTTCAAAGAATCAATAATTCGCACTACATAGAATCTCGTTGTCACAAGAACGATTGCACTGATTTTTGTAGAATGAATTCGTTCTACATTCTTTATGATGAAAAATTGGAAGTTTGGAATCATTATACATATTATTTAAAAAACAAAAAAAATAAAATTCGTCGTTATATAATTTGATACTCTCAACATTGTATGTGAAATCCTTTCAAAGTGATGTGATTTTAATTAATTAAATCAAAATTTTTAAATTATACAGTATTAAAGTTTTCCGTCCCAGACTAAACACACTTTTTTCAATAGGAGTTATTCTCCAGATCAGATAAATTAGACCCAAAAAAAAATTAAAAAAATTCAGATAATTAAACAAGATAAACAACTTTGAGCAAAAAGAATGCATGTTTGGCTACGGATTTACATTACATGATGAGCAGACTGAGCAGTCATGCTACTGACAGCTCCTTCGACTAGTTTTAGGATCGAGGCAAAGAGTTCCCCCAGCTTCTTCTTCAGATGAAATTCAGGAAACCAATATGCATATCTCAGAAGCAAGCACATCAATTCATTGGATTTCTACTAAGTCAACACCCTTTGCCAAAATCATGTAAAGCTGAGATCTTTTGAAGGTCTCCATTGTCGCATAACTTCGAATCAGTTGGTGGCGCAACGTGTCCTTGAGATTACTTTTCTAAGCAAATAAACTATGAACTCGATAAAACTCGTTGTGGCTTGAAATTGCGAAATTTTTACTTTCTTCAGATGTTTGATGACATGATCACCATATTGGACTCTTTCATGCTCGACATCTTCAACGTGGCCCACCTGCAATCAGTAATACAAGTAATATGTGAGGTCTCAGTAAAAAAAAAAAGACTTTGTGTAGGGTTGAAGAAGTTGCAAAGTGAACTAGTACAGGAACAGAGGTCAACTTAAAATTAATCAGCTAACACTTAAAACATGGAATCATTATAATTCTTACATGACAACTCAGAATATGATGAATAGAAATTGATATCAAAGTTAACTGTTCAGCTATGAATTGTTTAACATAAAATTAATCAGTTGACACTTGAAACAACATGGAATCTTTTTGGCAACTCTGATTAGGGTGAATAGAAATTGATATCCAAGTTATCTTTTCAACAATAACTTGCTTAGCGCAATGACATTATTGGTATAGAAACCTTGGAAGTCAAAGATAACTTGAATACTAGAATCAATGACGTAACACGAACATGAGATACATCCCTGCGGGAACATCACATAAAATTGGAACAACACGAATATGCCAGTATAACGTACGCCACATTTATCACTCACCTGCAAACTGAGTCTTTGACAAGTTAGGGTATGCTCCAAGCAAAGAAACCATCTTGAATACATCAAATCCCACACTTTTTTCGAATTGCAAATGCAATTTGGTGAGACTGTTGAATGTTGGTATATGATCGGGTAAGCAATGAAACAGTTCATCGGTTGAGATCAAGGAAACTTTTGCCAATAACGGAAGATTTCTCCAAGCTTTGGCGGAAAAAGAACGTATTGTTACAGCATTTATATTAGCATAACACTCCTGCAACTTAGGAGCTCCGCCATAATCCCACATGCTATTGCTTCGGAACCAAAATGTGGTGAGATTGACATTGTGGGACATATGAAGCTCCTTGATCCGAAGGTAAGCTGCTCAGAGAAGAGATCGTGGCCCAACCGGCAGGAAGTCAAGTACAATGTGTTGAGTCTATAACCAAAGAGGCTAGTTATACGACACAACGAGTTGCTGTCATCACCCAAATCCAATTCGTGTAGAATCCTATAATAGGAACCTCTGCACAGCATGAATATCCTCAGACCCCCAGACGCTGTATCTGGAGCAAATACGACACAGCCACATCTTTCCATCTACTCGACAATACTGTCTGTCGCACACCGTCTCCGATCGTCAATTTCGATAGGATCTAATGGATGATACGTCCGGCAATTGGCTCATCACGTCCACCCTGTCGCCGCTGCGATGGCGGCGGTGGAGGAGATATATTCGCCGTCCAAACGAGCCAACTGCGATGGACGGAGGTTGCTGCGAGACACCGCTATTTGAGTCTCCAGTTTCGCCACCGTCTTCCTTTTCCCGGTCGTCATGGCTATGAAAACCTCCCCCTCTTTTACACAGTTTCTCACTCGAGCTGTTGTTCGTCTCTCTAATGACTCCAATCAATTTTTACCTCCACCCAAATATTTATCTATAATCACATGTTCTTTTCAAGAAAAATTATATTATATATATATAATTTTTAATTGATATTATGAAATGATTAAATATTATTTTTAAAAAAAAATCGTGAAATGTTAACTATAATAAACGTTATGTACTATATCCGTGTTTCAATAAAAAAATTAAATCGTATCGTTTAGATGAGTAACGAAATTCCTCAAACTATATATTAAATAATAATATAAATAAATAAAAAATATTACAATAATTATTGATCATAGATAATATATATTAAACGATTCTGTTATGTTTGGATCATAAAATTAAAACATTAAAGTGATGTAGTTTTACTTGTGCGAATATGATAGACATATCAAAGTTGAGCTTATCAAGATACAATGTTGAGCAAAACTTATATATATTGAGCATAAAAAACATATGAGTTATGACACATAGAAAGTTAGATATTTGATCGAAGATTGTAATAAAAAAATATTGTAAATGCTATAATAGATATGTTAGGGGATATTAATAGCTTGTTGATAAGGATTTTGTTTAATCATGAAGCATTTTTCCAAGATTTATCTTCGTAAAAAATATCATAACCCGATTTTAATTATACAAAAATAAATTATGATATTTGTCATTTTATATTTTTCAACATATTTTTCACTTTTATAGTTATTGATATTTAATTTAATGGATGATAAACTAATCTTATTAATCACATATCAATTTAGAGAAAAAAGGGATTTAATATTATTTTTAACATATAACTTTATATGTTATTCCGTAAATCTAACAATCAAAATCACACAAACTTTTATTTACAAGGCTTTTTTGTTTCCTTAAAAAAATCATTTAATAAATTTTTTTCCTTATATTTGATATTTATTTTAATTCAAACCTAAATCATTATGTTATAAATTTTAATTTAACATATATAAATTTTCATCATAGATATAACAGTTATAAATAATATAAATAATCGAAATCAGTCAAATCCATTGGAGGAAATAATTTTTTTAATATGCACTACACCAGCGATTCAGCGAGGCAATACGGAGGAGAGTGAAAACCCTCGACGCAAAGGAGATCGACAGCCAGTCATGGAAGGTGAGGACGGTAATCAGAACCCACATCTGATCCTCGCCAACAATATCTTCCTCCTCAACCTCGCCGACGTCCCCGACATCGAGAAACTTCGTCTCAAAGAGGATGTCTTCGCCGCCATTAGATCCGATTGTAAGTTTCTCCCAAATCTCCGATTAATCTCCAATACCCTAATTTCTTGATTTTTGTTGAATGCGGCGTTTGTTTTTGTGCGATGGTTGATGGTTTGTGTTTGGATTTGTAGATATGGTTTCGTTGTACGAGAAGCTGGTGCGTGATAGGGTGTTTGAGATGGACCAGGCGTTGTTGGAGTCGATGCGTGCTGCGGTTGAGGAGCAGTTGAAGAAGCTCGATGAGAAGTGAGTTGTTGTTTGGTTGTGTATGTGGATGTGCTGGTTTCTTGTTTACTGCTCGATTTCTGATTTTAGATTGTGGATTTTTTTGTGATTGATTCGGATTATTGATTGTAGTGTTGCATCAGGGTGGTCTCTGATCTGTAAGAGAAGTATGCTCGATGATATATCATAAAATATATTTATGCTATGAAGTTACCTAAATTCTGTCATAGTTGAACTCAAGATTTGGTCCACATAGTTAGTAAAAATGGGTTAAAAAGAAAACAACAAAATGCATCGACTAGTTAAATTATACGGATTATATAGTTATTTTAAAAAAATGTTCGTGTTTATTATGTAGAAAACAGATTCATTTCAATAATACATGTTTTTTTTACTAACTATGGATTTGGAGGGGCTTTACTAGGTGTTGAAATAGGAACTGCAATGAACTAGCGACCAGTCATTCTGTTGTTGGAGTTTATGCCATGTATTGATTCGCAAAATCAAGATTGTTGCCCCCTTATGCGAAGGAGGAGTGCAAAAATATTATTGATGTTTGTGTTGCTCTTCAGCACCTATTTTGCCTTCTACCTCATAAATTTCTGTGTCTAACAACTGTAGTCGTGCCTGCCATCGGTTTTGTGCATGATCTTTAGTCTTTCATTCATTATACTCAGTATAATAATGCTGTGCCACTGATGTAGTGCTTCCGTGGGCTCTCTTTTTTGGGTTTGTATCTTCCGATCGTTTTCAAACTCTTTTTAGCTTAGTGCATTTTCATGTCTAGACAGGTGGAGCTTTTCTTTTTTCTGGCTTACCCAGTTACTATTCTATTTTTTGATTGGCTGGATAGGACTCACTTCATGTTGTGAGTTCCCACGTCTGTTATTTTTATGACTTAATTTCCTCATCTCAAGTTAACGGATTCATCTTTCCTTCTTAGCTTCTGATTTGGAAAATGATCCGACGATGCAAGTGTTGTTCTTGTTCTTGTTCCAATTCCTGAGTGTGAGGCTGTACAATATTATTGAGCCTTAAATGCAGAGAAGAAGGGACATATGAGGTTCTGATTCTTGTTATTTTTCAGTTATTCCCATGGCTTAGTTTTTTTTTTCCCCTTCTGTTTCAACCATAATGATGATTCAAACTTATAGATTAGTGTTGTTGATGTTGGAGAAGAAATCTTTTGATGGCTTGCATCATGAATAATGAAAAGCTTGACAGCCCTAGTGCATAGAGGCAGGTTTCTTTTGCTGATGAGTTTGAAAGTTATTTAAAGGTCTTGTTCTTGCATCTGTGTAGGATTGCTGACGCTGAGGAAAATTTGGGGGAAAGTGAAGTTCGTGAAGCTCATCTTGCAAAGTCCTTGTTTTACGTCCGAATCGGCGATGATGTCAGTGTTAATTTGATGCTTATCTAGCACTGACTGACAAACATACACCTTTTTTAGGCTTCTTACTCTTTGAATTGTTCGTTTTGAATCCAGAAAAATGCACTGGATCATCTGAAGGTTACAGAAAGCAAAACTGTCGCTGTTGGGCAAAAGATGGACTTGGTGTTCTACACTCTTCAAATTGGTTTCTTCAACATGGATTTTGACCTTATTTCAAAGAGCATAGATAAAGCAAAGAAGTACATAGTGGCTTTCAATCTCTGTAAACTGCCTTTTTTGTCATATCTTCTTGCTTGAGCCGATAGTTGATGGGAAACTTTTATTTTCTGATGCCAGCTTGTTTGAAGAGGGAGGTGATTGGGAAAGGAAGAACCGGTTAAAGGTGTATGAGGGATTATACTGCATGTCCACACGGAACTTCAAGAAGGCAGCTAGCTTACTTTTGGATTCCATTTCAACCTTCACTACCTATGATATGTTTTCTTATGATACCTTCATATTCTACACCGTTCTTACTAGCGTTATATCTCTGGATAGGGTCTCCTTGAAACAAAAGGTAATCAGGGTTGCATGATGTTTTCTGTGTTTCTCCCAATGCTACAAACATGATGAAATATTTGACAAGGATTGCCACTGTGATGGCAGGTAGTAGATGCTCCGGAGATCTTGACAGTGATTGGGAAAATACCCTTCTTGTCAGAGTTCTTAAACTCTCTATATGATTGTCGATACAAGGAGTTCTTTTCTGCATTCGGTATGTGATCTCTTTCATGCCATCTTAATGCATAAATGATACGATAGGAAAGGGTGCTATATTACTTCATCCAGGATGGCAATGTCTTTTTTTTTTTTTTTTCCTTATGCTCAGTCTCAATTATTAAAATCTCGGACTGTTTGATTCTGCTCACTCTCTAGTCTGTGAGCTAGAATGGGGGAAAAAAATCCTGTACCTGGCATAATGGTATTGTGAGCTAGAAAGTAATATGAACTGTTCTTGAGTTGTTGTCTACTTGAAAAGATGCAGCACCTGTGCCACATTATTTTGTTTGGAGTTGTCTTGTATTTGTAATAACTTTCTAAATTTGATACAGCCGGCCTGACGGAGCAGATAAAGCTTGACCGGTATCTGCATCCGCACTTCCGCTACTACATGAGGGAGGTCAGGACTGTTGTCTACTCCCAGTTCTTGGAATCGTATAAGAGTGTTACCATTGATGCCATGGCAAGGGCATTTGGAGTATCGGTTGACTTCATCGATCAGTAAGTCCTCCTCCCCCTTCTCTCTCTCTTTCCCCCATATAATTCGACCATCGTTATAATATCCAGTTGTCTCCTTTTAAGCTGGTCTACATCACATATCTGTATCCATCGGCATTAACGTATTTGATGGTTACACACCAGTGAACTGTCGCGCTTCATTGCTGCCGGGAGGCTGCACTGCAAGATTGATAAGGTGGCAGGTGTTTTGGAGACGAATCGTCCGGATGCAAAGAATGCACTGTATCAAGCTACAATCAAGCAAGGGGACTTCTTGCTCAACAGGATTCAGAAGTTGTCACGGGTGATAGATTTGTGAAGTGGGTAGCAAAGTCGAGTCTAGCAGATCTTGATTATCAGATGAATGGACGGGGTTCTCTGTCTGTGGTGGAACTCTTGATGCTTCATTTGAAGTGAACTGTTATGCTCTTGAGTTGTTTTTTTTTTCTGTAAGGCCATCATTTAGCAGGTGGATGAAATGGACTGAGAAGTTTGTGGTGAAGGGCATGCTATGATGGTGGTGTTGTAGTCCCCCTGACGTGTTAGTACAGCAGCCAACACTAAAAGAACTGTCATGTGATCTCGCTTTGCGATTGTCCTATTTTCCGATTTTCCAATTGAACATGCATTTCAATTACTATATATTCTTTTGTAAGTGCCAATATGATTGGCAGTATGATTGATCTGCATCAGGAATCAAACATGAACCGGAAGGTTCAACTAACTTCTACAGTAAGAATGTTGAATACTGTTGTAAGAGGTGATATTAAGTTTCATGTTAGCATCGTAAATCATTGGCAATGTTTTATGTAAGATTAATTGAAAATCAGTCATCTCAAAGGTACAAGAGCTCGTTTGATTGATCCCTAGAATATGATAAACCTGACAAAATATGAGTCGACATAATCCGTTCTGATCCTTGCAAATAGAGCGAGAGGATGATGACAGCAGTGTGCGGAGGATTGGCTGCTCCCTGCGTCATCTTTCCGGCATATTTTCCTCCACCACCCACAAACCCCACAGCAACAGCCATCATCTCCTCAGAAACTACGGCCTCAACTTATCCGCATTTTTCCACTCACAATCCCATCATTATAACCTCCCACTAGTAGTTTCTCACACGAAACCTCCTCTCCTCCCCCGCCTCGTCGCTTACCTGGTACGATTCTTCTCCTTTCTTCTTTCCTCTAACCACCCATTTGAATTCCGACTAGTATTTTCAAGGATGGTGATTTCATTTGCAGGAGCAAGTCGAGAAGAGTTACATTATGGTCAAACCTGATGGCGTGCAGCGCGGTCTTGTAAGCCTTTGTGAATTCATTCTTGGTTATCTATCTTGTGTGTTTTGTTTTACTTTTACTGGGTGTGTGTTTGATTGATTGGACTTTGTGCGTAGGTTGGAGAGATCATTTATAGGTTTGAGAAGAAGGGTTTCAAGTTGATTGGACTCAAAACTCTTCCACTGCCCCAAACAACTAGCCGAGGTTTGCTTTACAAAAATAAAAAATAAAATAAAATTACTCCATTTAATTTCTCATCGATGTTCTATGTGATTGGTGATTCAAGTTCTTGCTTTCTTCTGTTGAATCATGTTAAGCAATCTGTAGTGTCCAGGAGTGAAGATTAGACTTGTGTATGAATAGTTACTTGCCTGGTAGCTAGATTTGTGGCGGTGCAACTGGAGTTGTAGGAAAATTCAGTTGCTGGGAAGTCGCATAAATGCAGAAGAAGCAATCAGATGTCAACTTGGAAATTACTTCTACTTGCCTAACAGATTAAGCTCATTGCTTTTGTTCGTAGAATGTGACGGCATCTGCTCATAACCATACCAGTACAACAGAAATTAAAAGGCCGGAAGGGATTGCATACCTGTGAAAAGTATGATGTTAGCAAGCTCGACAATTTTTCTTTCTTTCTTCAGTCTAATGTTTATGTAGGAGCACTACAAGGATCTCAAGTCTAGACCATTTTCCCCAACACTGACAGAATACATCACTTCTGGCCCTGTTGTCTGCATGGTAAACTCTTCCCCCAGCTTTCATAATGCTTTTGAGATAGGACGTTATTGAATTCATCGGTGTACCTAAGTTGGAAGTTAATGGTATCTTAGGCCTGAGAAGGTGTTGGAGTAGTTGCATCTGCTCGTAAGATAATATGGTCGACCAATCCTCTTCAAGCGGAACCTGGGACGATCAGAGGAGATCTTGCTGTCCAAACTGGAAGGTTGGTTTTCTCGTGCTTTCACATCTAACACAATTTTTTTAGGAGATCAATGCGTAATTGAGACTAATGTTTTAGTTGCCCAACAGTGTCCTAAGTATGGTCTTTATGAAATTGCATTTACAGGAATGTGGTTCATGGAAGCGAAAGCCCTGAAAATGGAGAGCGTGAAATAGGTATCCAAATGTTCTGTACTGCATTTATAGCTAGTCATTCTTTTGGATCAAATTTGAAGATGACTTATATCTTCTTTAGGCAATTAAGCTGAATTAAAATCAGGCTGATGAAAAATGTCAGAAGCAATTCAATTGAGATCTACTACGAAGATACAACAGAAAAATGAAGTGGCGATGCTGTGACCTGAGCCTATAGGCTCTCTGGATTAAGGGGTCAATTAGTTTCATTTGCTCAATGAACGAGATATGACCTCAGTCACAGAAACTATCTAGCATTTGCTGTCCACCGTAGAAACATGCCTCTGATGGTTGAACTTCTCGGCAGGTCTTTGGTTCAAGGAAGGTGAACTATGCGAGTGGACACCAGCTCAGGCACCATGGATGAGGGAGTAATATATCGAAGCAAATGCATAAATTTTACAGAACAATTTAGGCATGTTTCAGGATGCTTGATGATGTGACCATGATTTTGATGCCATACCCTATATGGAGTACTGTTGGCATGAGGTTTTCTTTGTTGACACTGTTAGATCTCGCGGGAGCTGTCTTGTATTGCGATTTCAATTTCCCTTCAGAAAAATTGTTGCGTTATGTGGCGTGATGCTTGAAGTTGTCCTTTCTGCAGAAGATGCATGCTGATAGAAAGATCATTCTGGGTAAGCATCCTTATCCAACATCAGCTGTTCCTAATCTATGACTGCATTTCAGTTCTTCATATTCAGTTTCCTGCATTATACCCCCACCCCCCCCCCCCCCCCCCCCCCAACCTGCCATAGCTGATTTATCTACAGTTTGCATTTTTTTTAATTCAAGTTCCAAATCCATACAGGAAAAGGGTGTGTTTAACAGGAGAGCTGTTAAGTAATCATTCACGAGCTTGCAGGATTCACAACAATCATGCCGCGCTTTATGCAAACGAAAAGTTAAAGTATGCGTCATGAGCTTGAGATTGACTCGTTAAGTTATCTTGATTCGACCAATTACTCTGAAACAGATTTGATATTTCGATATCAAAGTACTACAAGGATACATAACCTAGAGAGATTGGCAAACACTTGCTGTGTCAAGTGTAAAGATAAGAAGAGGGGGCACAAGCAATGCAAGCGAGGAGCAGAATTGCAGAGGAAGCGCCATCGTCGTCGAGGCTGGAGCTGCTTCTCTTGAACTTCGGCACTTTGCCTTTGTTGCATTGCATGATTTGTGTTTGCTGTTTTTGCTGCTGGTGGTGTTGGTGACGTTTGCTCTCTTTGCTTGCACCATTGGCTACTTGCTTTTGCCTTTCCTTCATTGCTTCCTCAACTTTCGACACCGTTTTTGGAATTGCGAGATTGTTGATGTGAAGCACCAACATGTGCTACCCTTCTTATTTATAGGCAGTGGAGTGGTGATCCAAAAAAATTACTACAAAAATGAAAATATGGGTGTTTGCAGTCATTTGTTGGGGTGAGGATCTCCTGCTGTCTGTCCCCTTTGCTGCTGTGTCAATCTGGAGCCATTTGGATTTTGAACCAGGGTTGTTTTTCTCAAATGGTTTCAGTCCTTGATTCCCATCCGAGGGTGGGAAAACAATTACAGCACACCTGCAGTATATTTCGTACAGCAGGCAATCCCACTCTCGTGGATGATGAATAAATCTACAGGGATTTCATGTGCAAAGCCATGTGAGCTTGTGTCCAATATGTCTGCGGCTTGTCCTCGTATGAACTTGACCCTATCCATCGGATCACCACGCGCATTTTAACGTTACCTCAATTTTTTTCCCTCCTTCCTTCAATGATTCCTACCTTTTGTCAGAAATTATTAGCATGTTACCAATTATTGTACAAGTGTGCACAAGTTAATTTCTGTTGTTGGTAACTAACTGTGGCATGCATGTTAGTGTTTTTAAGAGTGCCATGTTACCATTGTAAGTGTCACACGTTAATTGGTATCATATAAAAGTATGTGCTTCTGTTACCGTTCAGATTAACTAGTGCGATCTCAGACTTACTTGCTTAGGGATTCGGATGACTGACTTCGTGTCAAACTAACTTCTCGTGATGCGACTTCCGAACGATTGTCTGAATTGTGCAAAAGTGGTCATATCTATAACATCGTCATTAAGTTGAGCAAAAAACAAGTCACAATTAAGGATCATGATACATGTGGGTTGATCCAAAGATATACTACGTCCATATACAGTTATGAAAGAAAAGAACGCCATGATCTTGGATATTACACTATCATCACAACCATGCACTAGTCTAATCGCTCACATATCTCCAAATGCTCATATATTCAAGAAATAGCTATCACGATTACATTCTTCGTGACCGAATACACTCTTAATTGCTTATGAATTATGACAGACATGGAGCATTGCTACGACTCGTTTGATAAGGCCATTGCCAAACCAATTTAACTTTTATCTCTTTCAGAATCTTCATGACAGACATAACATGTTGACTTAACTGATAAGTTTCATTATTCTCAATCACTTATATCATGAGCTCTTATAGGTGCTAACAGTTGTTTGTAGGTGTGTGGTTGTCCTATACCCGACCTTAACGAATAATACAAAGAATCTGATACTCTCAAGCACATGCAATTCATTAAGATATATTTGTTGGGCAAATGTAGCATTAGAATATGGATGGGTGAATATGGATATTTAGGATCAGGTGTAGTTATTATGATGCATGGGCATCTCAATTCGGCGGACCCGATCGAGCATTATCCATGGGAACACAAAATGGACTGAAGATTGTTGTTTCCATGTTTGTCTTCATAAAACAGAGAGGGACAAGTCATATAATGAGAAAATTAAAGGCATTGTTTGAGGCCACAATATTTCTCGAAACATGGCCAAGGACGGCCATCTCTATCTTGGCAAAAGGCATATACGTTGGCATAACATGCCATCGTATACAACCATTTTGAACAAGGTTCGATCCTCTTCCACATCCGGATTCGGAAGAGTGGTCTCGAAGATCTCGGTCGCTGGATCGTATGTTTTTTCTTCAACATGAAGCATAGACAGTGCACGGGAACACAAATATTGTTCCACGTCTAGGGGAGAGATATGAGGTAGTATGGTTCGGGCTCTCGTATCTTTAGTGATTTTTGTTACTGGATCTTCATTCATGTGTCGAGAACTCATCCTTCCGGTTAAAGTACTTGTCGGGATTAGAAGATAGTGTTGAGATTATTATTTGAGCTCAACAGTGAACACCCTATGCTTGTCTCCAAATGCTTTTATATTCAAAAGGTAATCATTGGACTCGATACAAATTGATGATAATAGAATCCAACAAAAGACTGTTATGTTAGGTGCCTAATCATTATGGTTTCTCTACGATGCTCTGGCTTCACAACTTGGATGTTTGTCTTCCCTCGAAGTCGAAGCTTGTTGGGGTGTTATTGGGGGTAGTATTGTCTTTTATGTCTCTATGAGAATTTGTTGGGCACCTAGCTGGTTGAGACCATGTTATGGCGAGACGAGAGTGACACTGGGGACGTGATAATGACTATCAATGGTAACATTCATACTGGATCATGTTAAAGAAAACTACAAGACACAATCATACATGATACCGGATCAGGAATGTATGTTGGAGGATCAGTTCACGAAGCAGACACAATATCTAACTACATTGCGACCGGGCAACTTCGTCCAAGTAACAGCTGATTGTAATCACCCGTCCGAGAAAGGAAAACTCATGAGCTATTTCACTGGTCAGTGAGCAGTCACCAAATAATAATCAACCATGAAAACCGAGTATTATTCATTGTCTACATTCTCAACCTGTTTACTTCATACGTCCCTCAAAGGAAGAGCCACTGGACTACACATCCAAACACCTGTTCCAAGCCGATCAAGTTATCTATGAAACGTTCCAAATGCCTCAACTTTGCAGGAACCTGCATACTCTCTTGGATAAAATTATTTGCAATGAGCCCTCCTACATCACCATCCCTCCATCTATCGTCAAAACCTGAAATAAGTCAATGACGTCAAAATTCAACTCAAAAGAGCAAGCACCCTTCTGCCGCGCTAAGAACTCCAATACACAATGATTATGTAAAACTGTTTTATTTATACCTGTCCAGTGATGTAGCCAGCTGCAGGGTGAAGAGCCAAAAACTCCACCAATCCAGCAACTTCCTCAGGTTTACCATAACGTCCTGCAAATATTAATAACATCAACTAGGAAGGAAACTAGGAATCCAATACATAGGAACTTATAAAAGAACGATTCAAGTGCGTAGACGCATGAGAAAGTAAACCTTAATGACATGTGTGGTTGGAACTTAGATCATCATGTTGATCACTACTTCCATGTTGATAGTTTCAACCTGAATTTCTGGATCACGGGTTACCTTATGTACCTCTGGGCTTACCCAGGACACAACCAAATACTAACGGCTAGTACAATTTTCATGTGATAAAAAATAACCCGTGCCATGGCTGGGGAGCATAACGAGCAGCGTCTTGACATATTTTGAGTATGAAGCATGGATTCATTCTACACAACTAAGGGAAATTCACTTCGATGACCAGATTAAAATGCCTCAACCTACATCAACACAGCTAGAGTCAGTCCAATGTCTTCCAACCTCTGGTTTCCTTCCTTTAACCCTCCTGTATAAATCTCTCGCCGTAATTCCACGAAAAATTAACATTGCAAATTAACAATTCAATCTTTCGTCCCCCCTCAACTTTTCCGGTCTTAGACGAACTATCATTCCTGCCAGGATAGAACACGTTTTATCTCTATCACCATAACACATCATTTTAAAAGTTGCTTCTAATGGAGTTCCAAAAACATCCCCAACCCCAGAATGAATTTTGTGTAGGGAATAACTGAATAAGATACCACAAACATGACTCCCTCATTTTGCTGGCTGGCCAACTGAGATTAACAGTTTTTGGGTCGGCCGGACTGGGAACCCAGTAACTGAACTATGTGGTGAACATGGGATCAGAAACTTGTTGGCATAACACCAAATTGCTCATAAGGAGAAGGCAGGCTACAGGCTACCACAAAATAATGCATGCTATACTGATAGTCATTATAAATGCTGACCATACAGCAAGAGAAATTTGCACCTAATAGATCACTGACCTAAAGGAATGTTTTCCAGAAATTTCTTCTCTATATCTCCTCCGAGCTTTGATGTCATATCAGATTCTATAAATCCAGGAGCCACAGCATTCACCTGCAGATAACAGACCCATATCAGATAATGCAAGAAGCAGGTATTATGCACTAAGCAGAGGACCTTTACCTACTAATGAATACAGCAGGAGATTAGTTATTTTGATACAGCGATTTCACCAGCATGAAGATAAAACATCGAATGCTTACTGTAATATTCCTGCTTGCATACTCCTTTGCAACAGTTTTTGTCAATCCGATAACCCCAGCTTTTGCAGCACTGTAGTTGGCTTGCCCAGGATTACCAACAAGGCCAACAATAGATGCTATATTAATTATTCTTCCCTGTAAACCAAAAGAAAACCAGGGAAAAAATTGAATCTTGAGCAGGATAGTCGTTCAGATGAGTCGCTTAATATTCCTTATCATGTCCTTCCAATATGGCAACAGTCTAATCAGATGCAAATATAAGTTAATTGGATAATGCCACAGACCATCACCTCTAGAGTCTCTTCTCAATTAAAAATTTCTGTGGTTTACATGCTCACGTGTACACACATGGTGCTTGTTAGAAAAGAGAGACCATAAGAATATCCCTGGTATCCCTCATATTACTTACTGATCCCCCCAACCACAAAGGCCATAACCGTTTGGTTGGCAAGAACCCTAAAACCTCAAAAATACACGGAAGGCATTCATCATAAGCTTAAAGGGAATAAAGGATGAGCAGAGATAAACAAGGAAAAGAAAGTTGAAATGCACCTTTCTTTTCTTCATCATATGCTTTGCGACAGCCTGACAAAAAAAGAAAGAAGGAAAAAGAGGGTCTTAGGTGGAGGAAAAAAAATAACTGGCATAACTGTTAATGCTGACAGCACAAACCTGTGTGCAAAGGAACACTCCAGTTAGATTCAAATCAATAACCTCCTGCCACAGTGATCTTTTCATTCGCATCAACAACGCATCCCGAGTAATACCTGATTTCAGCAGAATAAAGTGAGCCGAATCCCATCAGGGATGGAAGAAAAATTATGCTTTAAATTTTCTCTAACCTGCATTATTTACTAACACATCAACTGTTCCCCATGTGTCCACTGCCTAAACATGGAAAGCTCAAATCAAGCCCACAGGAGAAAGACAGCTCAACAAGGATATCTAACATTACATGGAACTCACTGTTTTAATCATTGAGTCAACATCTTGTTCTTTAGACACATCACCTTTAAAAGTAAGAGCTTCGCCACCGGATGCCTCAATCTGCAAGTGAAAGTTATCACCTTATGGATTCTATTTCACAAATGCACTTACGTCCCCACTGTTCCCACATGAATCCCAAATTCTCAACGGACGAATGAAGAACCAAAAGACAGCTATGAAATAACTTTATTTACGCAATTAGATAAGACCATGGTAGCACATCAAAGTATGACCATGCATGAGAAATGGTAAATCATTCGTCCAGTGATCAACCAGGCAAGGACCAAGCAAGCTTCTAACACTGAAACTGGTCTCATCATCATTCATGAAAGTTAACATTTGGCACAGCTGATGCTTAACATTCTACAACTTATTTGCATAACAATTGGTAAGTAGGATGTTCACCTCTGTGGATACTTCTTCTGCCTCCTTTGATGACCTAGCATAATTTACAAGAACCTGCAGCAAACAACATACATTCTCCAAGTGAATATGGCCAGCACAATATTTAAACTCTGTGACATGCTCAACAGAAAAAACAAAAAAAATCATGAGAAATCAGGATTGCTGAAAGATAAAAGAGGTAAAACCCTACATCAACACTACAGACCACACAGTCAATAATAAAGAAATACTACCTTACAACCAGCCTTTCCTAGAGACAAGGCTATGGCTCTTCCGATTCCTCTTGAAGCTCCGGTGACAACGACAACAGGAGCTTCTTTGGCAGGGGCTACATCAACACTTGGTTGTTCAATAGTTGCCACATGAGTTTTAACACCTATCATAGGAAAAAGTACCAAACGACACGATAGTTGAAAATAAACATGGAGCACTAACAAGACAAAGTCCACGGGTCAGAGATGATAAAAACAATATTTAAGCCATGGCCATAACAATGGCCAGCACATTGCATCGAACAGCAAGAATGCAAAAGCTTCCAGGTCAATCAAGCATAATGCCAAGGACTTGAAAATATATTTAGGTCTGAATTCCTTGTAATCTGAAATTCAGTTTATCTTTCTGAAGTCCACCAGCAGCAATCGCTGTTTTCGTTGTGTAGTGATCAAAACCAATAATAATGCAAACTTGCTCAGATGGATCACACCACATAATCCACATCTACCCTAGCTCCTTCTAATTGGAATCGAACAAAGTCAAATCCGAAATTCAAAAGCGGTGTACTACCTGAGGAAGCGGAGAAGCAAAGGCGAGTGGAGTGGGAGGAAGGGAAGCGGCGATGGGGTCCGATGGCGGAAGACGAGATCGGAGTCGGAGAGGAGGAGAAGCCGAGGCGGGAGATGCGGCGGAGGAAGGGGCCGGTGGAGGGAGCCAATTTGGCCGGAGCTGCGGCCGATGTCGCGGCGGCCATTGAATAAAAAGAAATCGAGCAGCCGGAGATAGACAGATGAGAGAAAAGTACGCGAATGGTTCAGAGTGTTTCTTGTTGGTGTTGCTGGCTTTGGAAGCTCCGTCGTCTGTGAGAGACCAGTGGATGATGCAGTTGGGTTGGGAAATGCCGATGCTGCTTTTTCTCTTTCAATGAGGATGATGGATAACACCTCTGTTGTCTTCTCGCAGTCGGACGAATACCCCTACCCGGGGTAAAACGGGACTCACTGTTTTCGTTGCCTTTCTTTTTCTTTACCGATGAGAATAATTCCTCAACAACTTACATTCCTCGTTTAGAATCATTCTCTCTCTATTTCAAATAACTTATGATCATACGTATTTGGGAGTGTTCTTGTTTTATGATCATACCGTTGATTATCGTGAACCACCGAACCCACAGTCAGCGCCGAACAAAATCACACACAACTAACTCATAGCAATAAACATGATTACCTAAGATCTAAAACACCTAACCGGCTAACCCTATCTTTTTCAATCATATCTCATCTCGCCAGTTGTACTATGTGATACTAATGATGCATAGCTTATAAGTATCAAGATAAGACACATGCAAGCAGAGACAGATAAGTTCGGACATTTCTCTGAGCCGTGAAGGCAAAAGAAAGGTGTGCTAAACCATCCATTATAAGGGCCGACTGTATAAATCATCCAGTATATAAGTGGACAACCACCAAGCAGAGATGCGGAAAATGACTCCCAACAGAAACAATGTTTACTATCATTCCTTGACTGTCATTCTGCTTCCTCAAGGTATGATCGTTTGTAACATAAATACACTCAAAAACAATCCTCCCGAGCAAAGTTCATACCCGAGACCATTTTTTCATATAAATAATGATATTTCCTTTTTACAATCAAACAGGATAACACGATTACAAAGGACCATAATCAGGAGCGGCTCCATCAGTCATTTCTTTTAACAAGAAAGGGCTGTTGGGATCTCTTTAGCCAGGAAAGAGAAAGTACCGAAGCTACATGTAACGACCACATCCATCTTACTATTGGTTTCCGTTCAGAGCAAGACCTAGATGCGGAACATGAGGATGCTTGGCTACACATTTCCTTCCTATTGCCTGCGCAAAGGATTATGGATCTATTTCTCCTTCTTCGAAATCGTTTATTGGGTCCACGACAGCGCTCTTCGGAGCCTCAAGCTCTTCTTCTTCTTCTTCTTCATCGACCTTCATGTATAGCCCAAGCTGCTCCAGGGGGTTACTAGTTCCCCGGAACTTGAAACTACCTAGAAGGCTGTTATCACCATCATTTGGACTTCCACTTCCTAGTAAGGTTGATGGATCATCTGGCGGTGCTGAGCTAAGTAATGCCAAATCCTCCATGAATTTGCTGTTCTCGTTGATCTCAACCGTCTTCTCCATCTGCATATTGAAAAAAAAAAAAAAACAATCCACCCTGTCATACCACAAGGTATCAAGGACAGACAAATGCACCCTCATAATAGACAACAGAAGTACATTTCAGACTCTCTTTAGCACGCCCAAAAAGCAACCATGTTTGACTGACAGGAGATTACTCTCACTGGATGGCAAAGCACACATAAGCACTTCAAAGTTCACAATCCTGCTTCAAGCATTTAGCCACCGTCTAAACAGTCAGGTCCAGATTCTGTCGGACTCAGACGGAACGATGACAGTCATCTCATGGCCAGGCATGTTCATGGATAAAGACCTAGGAAAGCTGAGTGCTAATGTTTTGTAGTAGAGGTCAAGGAATGATATGGCATTGCATTTTAGAAAGTACACGATGAGAAAGTTGGGGTAACCGGGTAAGATAGTGAACTTGGCGTGCAAAACAAGATTGGAATCTGTTCTGTTTACCTTCTGCAAAGCAAGACGAGCAGCCTCTCTCTCCGATTCTCTCTTCCTTTTCGCTTCAGCAGCAGCCAGTGCTTGTGCTTTCCTTCTAGCCACTTCAGCGGCCTTGGCTTCTGCTTGCAGCCTAGCTTTCGCTGATGATAAACAAAATTGCCGTTTTCAGGAAACATCCTACTAACTAGAATGAGCCATGAAAACATGGAACATCAATCAAACAAATCCCACAAACAGACCTTTTTTTTGCCTCTGTTCAAGCTCTTCCTTTTCAAGCCGCAATTTCTCCGGATCCGTCTTTTCACCCAAAATTATCAATACCGACTCACACCAATGTGATAATATTAAAGAAAATAAAAGAACGAGAAAATCTCAAAGTTGGCTATGATCAGGACCAAGAATGGCTATAACAGCAATTGTCACAAAAATTCATACAATGCCCGCATACAAAATTGGACAATATCCAAACAAACCGATCAGGACGTGACTACACCAGGATTTGATATGGCTTGCTCTCAATATATCATTTCCGATGTGCAACCCATACAACTCAAATTCTTAAACTGATCAGCGTTACATACAAGCTAACATGCCATACAATATTAACAACTTGGTACTATCACATAACCAGGACAACCAAAAAGCGAGTGATTAGGCTGAGTTTCCAACCATTTTCTTCTAAGTGCATCATCATGATAGAAAATCAAAAACCAAAATTAAAGAAGATATCTATTAGGCCGCAATTGGCATGCAGATGGTCGACCACACAGCCCTTGAAGAAAATATTATTGAAGGGAGCAGTGACCTTATCCACAAAGGACAAAACAATTATTTGTCCCGCCAACCTAAGACTCCCTTAACGAACAAAAGATACATTTACCATGGCACATGAAAGCAATCAAATTGCCATACCTTTTCAAGAGTCTTTTCTTGTGCTTTGATAATGGTGTCAGCGAAGCGATTCTTTAGCAAAGCAGCTCTGTAAAGCTTATCGGGGGAGACTTGCATCACAGGCAGAGCACTCTCCCCTAAAATGTCATAGCTTCTGGTAAGTCTCCTGCCTAAAAGGTAACAGCAGAGCTTTCTCTTGATGACATATTTTTTTTATTGCATGCTTACCCTCTTTATCGCCATCCATTTTCATCGAGAGAGTCTTAGTCAGGGATGTTCTCTCAGGTTGGCCCGAGACACTCTGAGATTCTGTATAGAGCCAGACATAAGCACAACAACGACAAAAGCAACAATTCATATAACTGCATTTCCATACGATTTCTCCCAAATGCTTTATCAGATGGCTTGATTTGACTTTGGCCGGGATTCACCTCAGCAGTCGATGTCTACCACAGAGACAAAATAACCAAATTTTTTTAGAAAGAAAGGGGGAAAAAAGTAAGGGTCTTCTCCATAAGTATGTTTTCTTTTATGCTTGTCCAGTTGTCCAGATTACTAAGACTGAGATAAAGCCAATCTGGATTTAGCAAGGAAAAGTACCTTTAATTTCTTTAAAACCGGCAAAGTAGTAGCATGTTCAGTTTCATCACCAGAGGAATTACTTGAATCTGAATCTCCGTACATGTGAAAAATTGCATAAGCAGTCGCACAAAAGACTCATTTAACAGAACACAATTACATCAAGCATAAACAGTCACCGACCAGTGACCACTTCATTTCAACATCAATTTTACAATACGAGCTGCAGTATAAATGTTCAGACGAAAACTAACACATTAATCAGCTCGAATGTGAAGGCATAATTTTCATCCCATTTCCTAATATTTCAAGAGTTTGAAATAATGAGAAATAGGAGGACTGCACTGAAGTTTGAAGATGCATCCATCTCATGCCGAATGATGAACAAAATCAAGAACAAGGTTGTAATCCAACAATCACAAGATGCCCACAACAAAAGGTTATAACTTACCCCTTTCTTTCACTATGAGACCACTAAAAAAAACCCGCAATCCAGTCATCCCAGTATAATAGCAAAATCCAGCACAGAGAAATTTTTAACAAATTAACCACATAATCCAGTCCTCCAAGTGTTGGCAAAATAAAATCAGGTATTATGATGAAACCAATAACACAAATAATTCAATGTTTTCCTGCATAGTTTACCACAAGAAAATCAATGCAGTAACTGACCACTTTTGAATTCTACTCATTACTAAGTCAACTAAACACTTCCTTCTTCGATTTAATTTTATTGATGTAAATGGAAGATCTAAGCATCTTTCACATAATGGAGTTAATTACTGATCAAACTCCCATATCTAGTGTATGTTCCCTCCACATCTACTATTAGCTTTTCTCCATCTATTAGGGGATACAGAAGTTTCAGAGATGGTTATCTGTCTTGCAAACAGATCATTACTCCAATGCAATAATTCACACCTTGAACTCTATGTATTTAATTAAGTAATAGCGCTGCATATATGTTTATGTGCATACAAGCTGGACGTTGAGAAATAAATTGGTCAGCATGCCAAACCGACTAAAAGTCCCTCCAACCCTTCCTCCCCCCCCCCCCCCCCCCCCTCTATCCTTTCTTATCCACTCCCACAATATCAGTAGGCCGAACAATTCTTGAGTTGTTGAAAATAAGGATGATAATCTGACTCCTAAAATCAGAAAATGTATAATCCTCTAAATCTTTCCTAGAATACTTCCTGTATCCATTGGACACCGTCACCCCAGAGTGCACAACACTGTCAAGGTAACGAGAAAGGCAGGGCATGCGAACATCTAGTGCATGAAGCCAAAGCTACGGATTCAGCAAACAAAAGTGAAGGTAATGCATGAAACATATAACCAAGAGAAAGATCAACATGATACCCACCACTTGATGATCCCGATCCACTGCTGGAGCTCACTGACATGTTCTTCTGGGCCATATCCTTATTGATTTCAACAATATCAGGATCTCGGGCACCAATACCAGCAATCCCATAAACAACATCATTGACTGAATATGTATGAAATACCAGGAAAAAATGGGGAAAAAAAATGAAAAAATACAAAAGGAATATACATAAAAAAACACAAACGTAATATTCTCAAAAAAAAAAAAAGAAATGATATTCTGAAAGAAAAGGAAAAAAATGCCAGATAGGAATCTACCTTTCTTAGGTTTCATCGACGAGTTGCTAAACCCCGATTCATGGTGAAGCTGTAATGGTGAAAAGAAGGGGATATTATCAGATTGATGCTGCATCAACAACTAATTTACAACCACCAGCACCGACGGGGTGCAGTGTTGCATCCAAATCAGACAGCAGTCAGCACAAGCGTACCTCCATTTCAAAAGGCTCAGATCTGATCTGCTTTTTCTTTTTCTCCAACAAGTAGTCATCCAAGAGCATTGTCAACTTGAACAGGGTTTCATCACTAAGTGCATCAATATCAATCTCCATCTCATCTTCATCATTTTGCCCGGCAGTGGAACTACTCTCTTTCAAGAAATGAATGATTGTATCCGGCAACTCTGTCAACAAGCTTTCAAGTTTAGCACTCAATTTGACTTTCTCTTCATCAGTCACAGTGGTCTTGACAAGATCTTCTCTTAGCATCTTGCTGCTTGGCACATCCTTCTTTTTCTTCGAAGGAGGAATCTTATTCATCGTTTGATTTCCAGTTTGAGTATCGGCTTTTGGAGGAGCTGATTGGGTACTAGCATTTGCTCGAATCTTTTTCTCTATTGACTTCCATCTTTGTTCAAAGAATTCACTCAGAATCTTTGCCATAAAATGAACGTCCGTACCAGCAGCATTATAAGTGAGTGCATTTGAGAAAGTAAGTCTCACATCTGCAGCAAAATCCATTGGACTGGAGTGTTCACCGGAAGAAATCCTGCCTTCAATAGTTCCCAAATCCATCGGATGCTTGATTATTTGGAAGTAATCCGGGATACCTAATTTCACAACATCAACAGGTGCATTGAACACCCAACCATACTTATGTGACATCATTTGTTTCAGCAGGTTCCCACATTGATTCATCAACACCACGTTTGGAGCCCTACCAAACATACCCTGCTTCGGTGATCCACCAGGTCCAGGATTTCCAGTCTTTGCCTGAGCACCATTACGTATAGGAGGACCCTGCTTCTTCCTTTGTCCATGTTGTTCAGGTGCAGCCTGGCTACTGTCAAGTTCAGGTCTCCTTTGCCCGTCACTGAAACTACGGATGTCACTGACTGGTGACAGGACTGATGAATTTGCAGCCAAAGCCGAGACTTTCTTCTGTAAAACTCTGAGCTGCTCAAGCTCCCGTCTTAGTCTCATCTCCAGTTCTTTCCTTTCTGATTTTGACATCTTGGAAAGGGACAGGATCTGTGCAGGAATGCAAAAATGATCTAAACCATCCACATCTAGATTAATATGCTTCCCATTGGGATGGCTCAAGTTCCCTGACAGAATCATTTCTATGTCCATTTGTCTGGAACTCCCAAACTCCTCTGATTCAACCATTGTCTCTCTATAGTGGTAATCAGGAACAACACCGTCATGCTCTTTGTTGGAGAAGGCACTCCCCCCCCCCCATCAATTACATGAGAGGCTTCTGAGAGCAGGTTTTTGCTTCCTTGCATCCAGTATAAACTACAGGAACAGCTGGTGCCATGTGAACAACCTCCAATTTTGGTGCATAACTATTCTTCCAATTATGTAATTTTCTGTTGTATCAGCTGTAAATACCTGTTGACCAACTGCCAATATGTTCAACCTATTCTAATGGAAACAAGTTACTGTTACCACGTAAACTGAGTCTTTTTTTTTTTGGACGAAAAAAACCTTAAAAGTGCAAGCAACTGCTCACCGATCAGAAATCAAGCGGGCTAAAACAAAGTCTTGATCCTAGAAACTAAAAGATGTCAATATGCGACCAGAAAGTTCTAGCTACTAGACAATGAAGCAATTAGATGCATGGAGAATCCCCAACAAGAAGAACGAAGCATGTCTTGCATATTGCGTATCCAGTGGTTGTTCTCAAGTTCTTTTCTCATTCGTGATGAGCACAATTTGCAAATTACCTTTCAGTGGTACGACAACAAGGACAAAAAAATAAAAATAAAATCAAAAGGCTGTCAAAAATTCATAAGAGGAGAAAAATAGGAACAAAAATCAAGTCCACCTAGGATCCTTGATGAAGCATAGAAATGAGACACACTACTTAGATTGCACCTCGCCTTGTCTCAGGATGCATGAGGCATCAGCGTAAGATCATAGGACCTAGCCGTCCATCAGATATATGGAAGGAATTCTTTAATACACTTCCTCAATGCATAATCATGAAGAGCTGATACAGACAGAACACCAAGACCCATTGAACTTTCACCATAAACTAGTCTCAGGTCCTACTCCACTCTAACAACAATTCAGCGGCAATGACACAGGCCACCCTTGGCAATAGGGAAACTATAAAATATCTCACTCACTCAGAATCCATTTACGGGTAGAAAGAAATCTAGCAAGTCAATACCCGAGACCAAATGTGAGAACATTCTATCAAGTCTTATCATAATAGCACAAAATTACCCAATCTCAATGTCCATCCAAAAATTGTGTCCAAGAAGCAGTCGGGCATGTTGAACCAGAAATCAGTGACATTACAGTAACGAATACAATCCAAATTGAGACTACGCACGAAACGAAACCACTCTAAACCCTAATTTCAGATCCCCAAAGCCTCCTAGCATTCGCGTAGCCCTAACAAACCCGAATTCGATCAAAAACAGGGTTTTGGATCAAATCCAGATACCAAAATCGAAAACACACAAAGAATCTTATAGCATCACTCACCGGGTGAGGTGCCGGCGGCCGATGATGTATTGCACAGAGACAGATAGCAGAGCTACTCGCAGTTTAAGCTTCTTAACAAGAACAGTCGAGGAATGGATAAAAGACCAGATGATCGATGCGGATTGTAGAGAGAGATTGAATGAAATCTTGAGTCGAGGGAGACGGTGATTTGGGTTGCAGCGTCGATGAAGATGAACGGAGACGATGCAGAGAGGCGCAGCGGAGAGACTAGAGAGAATGACTTCGGACGCGAGAGACGACGCGTTGTAAGGTTAAAATGTATCTAATTTATATGTGTGGTAAAATTAAAATAAAAAAAATATTTTTTTTTATAATTTTATTATGTGAGTGAAAGTAATAAATATATTATTTTGATATTTTTATGTAGAAAATATTAAATATATATATTAAATATATTTTAAAATAATTTAATTAGATAAATATTGTTTATATTTTGAAACGATTCAATTTTTATTTTTTAATTGTAAAAAATAAAATATAAAAAATTGATAATAATTTTTTCTTAATCTTATTTTAATTATAATGATTTCATCGATATAATAATATTCATTTATTATTATGAGGATGAGAGGGAGAGAAGTGAGAAAAAAAAGATAAATAATATTGTGTTAGTTGATATGACATAAAATAAAAAAAATTTGATATTCATTCTGTTTCATATTAATTTTTTTTATATGATACGAAATTTATGTATATTAAATTTATATAAATTTTGATAAAAAATAATTTTCTTTTTGTGTTACTGGAGTTTAATAAAGTTAATTGATTTGTTGTAATAAATAAGATTGATTTGATTTTTTAATTTTAAAAAATAAAAAATAAAAAATTATATTTATTTTTAGAAGATTCGAATAAAAAAATATTACAATTAATATAAAACAAAATGAGTAATTTGTTTAAAAAATTAATTAAATTAAAATATATTATAATTAAAATCAGCAAGTGCAGTATAATTTTCTTCATCCAAATATGACAGCCTTAACCTGACCACTTCAGGAAATGATTATTGTTAAGAGACAATTCCCTGTTGGTGACTTTTTTAAACTTATTGCTTTTCAAATATAACCAAAGGTTTTTACTCCCTTCAAATACACTCCCTTTCAAAACAAAATATACACATCCAAAATTACTCATATCTATGAAAATTATTGACATCCCTCTTCTATTTACAAAAGGAAAGAAAACAATATTACACAACCAAAATACAAAAATCCTAGTTCTCATCACCGCCATCCCCACAAATCTACTGCCATATTATCCCGACTATCGCCACCGCTAACCATTTAATTCAAACAAAAATTAGTACATCTCATATAATTTTTTAGTACGTCTAGCGAAAAAAAAGTTGTCCATCAATCGTCGTCGTGTTGAGTTCGTCACTCTCGTCGTGGACAATAGTACGCCTGAAGAATAAAATCAGTACGCTTGAAGAACAATATCAGTACGCCTGATACAGAAATCAGTACGTCTGAAGTAGAATTCAGTACGTCTGAAGTACAATCCAAACGTTTCTTGGGCATTGCAAATGTGAAAGAAACTACGGATCCGTTCAACCTTGTAAAGGAAGTCGACGGCGATCTTGGTGCGGCGCATGAGGGCCATGGTGCGGAAGAAAATGAGGAGTTCGGTTGGGGAGGTGGTGATGACGCATGATAAGGGATTGATGTTTTCGATTTGTGAAGGAATCAGAGGTGAAGGAGAAGGGGCGAAAGGGTGGGGAGAGGTGGGAGACAAAGAGGGCACGGCGGCGCGCGAGGTGGGAGCGGGACATGGTTAGGGCGGAGAAGGGAGATGTCGACGATTGAGGTTTCATGAAGTAGAAAAGATGGGAATTGGTGAGAGACGGTTGGTGGCGATTAAGAAGAGGGAAGACGAGAAATAAATGGAAAGTGTGGCGATTAAGAAGAGGGAAGATGAGAAATAAATGGAAAGTGTATATTTTGTTTGGAAAGAAAGTGTACTGGTAAAGAATAAAAGTCTTACGATTGTATTAGAAGAGAAATAAGTTTGAAAAAGTGCACTTAATGGAAATTGTCTCTATTGTTAATTCATTTTTAGTGATGAATGCACCAACTAAACCGATCGGATCATATAACCATGACACAAAATAGATGTGTTATGAATAGTTGAGTAATGATTTTCTTTGTCAACAAACGGGATCCAATAGGTTGCATTCGTGCAACCGAGAATTCACTCCTAAACACAAAACAAATAGGCCATGTCAATATTTCATTAGAGTCTCGTGTCTTGTTGAAGAAAGAGTACGACATTTGCATTTTATCACTTCCATACCAAAATAGCTACAAACATCAATCTAAGTCAAATTAGCGCCTTGGATCCATAATCGTGGACCTTGGATTAAAAATAGCTACAAAATCTGGAGTACAATACAGCACAAGCGTGATGATTGTGCACCTACTCGTGCCTAACGCAAATACTCTTGGCTGTCCATCGTATCTGACATATCAGTGACGCATCATGACGAAGGCAAAAAATCAGGTTTATAGCGCTTCAGAAGTTATGTAGAGATCCACCTGTGGCTAACCGCTTATTTACTTGGTGATTCCTCAGCGGGGCATGAATCAAATAAGATGCTGTGCCCGATATAGTTCACATCGACTCCACTCTGATCATGATCATTTAGTGGTGAAGCTTATGGTCTTCCCCAAAACAAAACTAGTCAAGGACATCTCGACGAAAAAAACTGTATTCATCAGAGCTCTATCGATGACCCATCCAAAAATGGTGACTCCGCCAAGGTTTGATTGCACATACATGACTGCAAAGCAAAAGAGACATACATCAGAATTCAGATTCCCACATGAAGCAGAGAAATCCACATGTATACATTCAGCTGGAAGTTCAGGTAATCGTATTTTCATCAATTGATCAATGCATATCTAAAAAATTTCATATTCACTAATGAGTCATGAGCATATCCACAGTGCACAAAGTTTCAGCAGGAAATCAATATGTCCACTTTTCCAACGAACAATACTCAATAGGTATATAAGGACACGTACCAAATGCTTGCCGTTTGTGGTACGAGGACATATAGGAAGCTAACTGAATTGTTGTTGGCCCTGGTACATCATAGTCACCCGACTCCTGGTCACTATCCGAATAGTCAACTGTTATCGGAACCCCTGCATCTGCAACTTCTGAAAAACCACCATTGTCCAGCGTCCCCAGTTGGCTAGTGTCGTTAGAGCTGCAAGTGACAAGTGCATGCCATCTACTTGCAACTGATGCTAGGCCCTGAGCTCTGGTGGTAATCTTTGTAGCTGCTTGTAGGCATATAACTAACCCGACTACCTGAACAATCGACGAGATCTGCCATAGTTGCAACAGAACCACCTTAGAAGAAGCCACAATGAGTTGATCTTGAAATAAGTTCGGTAAGCATCTTAAATTGAGCAACTAGAAAATTCGAGCCATGAATAGCTAATGGTGTTGACAAAAAAATTTCATTGGATCTTTTCTTTTTCCTCATCGACTCTTCACATGTAGAGTAACTGAGTAAGTGCATATCAGATGTAGATATAGATAGTATAAGGGATCTATGCTATTGACAGAAAACATGGACAAAGTAAAGTATAAACCGATGTTCCAAATCTGTAAAATAAGGGGCACTTACAGCGAAATCTGCACCATTGATGAAGTTGATGATCGACTGGTTTCCTGTGGTTTCCAGAAGAGCAACAACTTGGCTGGCAGTCACAATCAGGAACTCGAATATCAAAAAAATCCGAAATCTGTGGCTTATCTTCGATAAATAGTGCTTAAGACGCATATGTTCCTCAATGTAAACTGAGACATCCAAGTCTCTTTCCAGGAGCTTCCCATAGTTCTCAAAGTGAATCACTTGAAGATTACACACCAAACTGAACAGAATACTGCCTGATAGATAGATAATGCTTGAATATGACCAAGACACGAGAATCGCAAAGAAAGTCAGCACTATTTCCCACCATGGATTATTGTGTACATAAATGACCCTCACGACTTCCCGTGCCGCCTTCAGAATGAAACACGGGAGTATCCAAGTCGCCAACAACCAGAAGAAGTTCTGAGCAAATAACATCAAAACCATGAACGTTACACGTCATATCCGAATCAAAAACTGGAAACAATTGAGTACATATATACAACCATGTCTAATAGAAATGATGAAATGTGCTTGATGACATGACAAAAATCACAAAATTACCACTCCACTACTACTATTTTCATTATTTTCTAACATTCTGTTAACAATTGTCACGTTGCTACTTTGAAACCAAATGCTTAGAACCATGAAACACTACAAGACATAAAAACGAAAAATGATATGATCCAAATCGAGATTATGGTTTGAACTCACATCAATGATCTTGGCATACTCATCACGAAACTGAACCACACCTCCATGGAACCGATCCACGAACAGAAACCTCCTAACCCCATACTTCCTCAAATTATGCGACACGCACCCCAATGACACCGCGCCTAGTAGCGCCTCAGACACAAGGATCTCGACCTCGAAGCTCTTGACCTGATACTTGTCGCAGGACGATCCGGTGCCATGGGAGCAGTAGTAGAGTTCGATGATGAGAAAGGGGACACCGACGCCGACGGCGAGGAAGGCGAGCCAGGAGAGGGCAGTGCTGAGGGGAGTGTATTGGCAGAATCCGAAGAGGCCGAGGAAGGAATCCAGGCGGCGGAGAGAGGCCGCGAGTTCCGGCGAGTCGGAGTGGGGTGGAGAAGAGTGGTGGAGATGGTGGAGCAGCGGCGTGGGGTCCGTGGTGGTCGGATCCGCCGCCGACGACATTGATTGATCGCGGTGGTCAGAGCAGATGGTGCACAGTGATTATGAAAGTGAAGTGGACTTCTTGTTGTGGGGAAAGTTGTGACCTGTGAAACGGAAGCAGCAGCCGAGATTTGTTGCTTTTGATGTTGGCGTCCATCTGTTTCGGGATACCTGTCTTTCTTCGTCATTGATCACAATCACAAGCAAAATGTTGGTTGTCTGTTGGGACTTGGGACTGTGATTAAAATCATTTTTACAAGCAAAGAATTTCAATTTGATTATGATCACAACAACATTATATTTGGTTAATAATCAGAGCAACTCCAACCATAATGTGAAGTGTAAATTATCTAAAAGTTTTTTTTGTGAGTAAGTTCTTTTTTTGAATTTAAACATTTTTTTATTGATTTGTTCTTATTGTCTTTTATCTCTTTCATTTTTTGGCTATCAATCAGATCTCGTCTTATTTAAATATAATATCCTAATTTTATAACTGGTGATCCATGACATACGTTGGTTGTATAACTTTGAACAGTCAACAATACATACCTTTTCATCTATGTGATGAACATCAAGATTCAAAAAAATTTCGTTACATCCAGTATAAAGTTTAAAGATAATTGTTATTTTTTTGTTTCGGAGACTAATAAATGAAATTACGATCGTAATCTTAGATTAAAATGAGATCTCATTCGGTATAATGTTCTCCGCAAATAGAGCACCGTTAATCTTTTTCCCGAAAGCCAGTCAATTATCAGTAAAATTGTGACACATGTCAATTCATCCGGTGAAATTTATAACGGATGATTGTCTTTAACTAATCAAAACTCTACATGTGTCATTATTTTACATGTTTCAGATAAGAAATTGATGTTTAACCAATTACATTTGTGCACGTGTCGATCTACTGAAAAGCACAGAAAGAAGAAATATTTACTTTTCATCCGCTCAGTTCACAATGTCTTTGGTTTGTTTTTACTTTACAAAAAATCTTCAAGGAGTCACATTTTGATTACGTATTCGAAGATGAAGAAATCTTAACTTCCAATGATCCGATCCAAAACGATGAATATGAGAATTCAGAGTCTTTTGAAAGTAAAACCTTCAACACATTGCAAGAAGCAAGAGTTTTGTCACAAACCTTTTGCAAAAAGCACGTGAATATAAATATCAGTAGAAAACGCACACATTCAAAAGAATTGTGTTTTTGGATATTCATTTGTCGATTAACGGAAAAATCAATTGAAGGTAACGAGCTAGAGATGAATGAAAAAAATCGTTTACACATTGTACCACGATGTAACAGCTCATCGTGACATCAATTGGAAAATGTCATAATTCCCATCCTTTTTCTTTTCTTTCTTTTCCAAAGAGAAGTAACAAGCAGGGGTTTAAGATTACATGGAAATGCTTGGTACACGGAGAAGCTACTCATCAATTATTTGAAGCGGGCTCTCCTTTTTTGGCCGAACAAGATGGAGAAATAGACGGAGTGCACTTTCCTATCTTAATTTAATGATCATTTGGGTTGGAAATGGTCATATATAGCAGTCAGTATGGCACCACAATTGCGGTGGCGTTGCACTCTGTCCAATCAAATAAGAGTGGAGTAGTAGTAGTTTACAGTCCATCTTATCCGAATTCCGTAGTCATCATCTTTCTCCTCTGCGGCGACACCCAGGCGAGATCACGGCCCCTTTCTCTCCGATCTCGGCATAATCCGCTTCCTTAACTCTTCTGCATCGAACCGGGTTTCAGTCAGGTCAGTCTATTCCCCTCACTCCATCTGACGACCTGATGATCTCATCATTATGTTCTGTCCAAATATATTACCATATGTTGATCTGTTATTCAAAGCTGCTTGATCTTGATATGGAGCGATATGTAGTATTTCACTATCCGAATCCACTGCCGGTGCTTATTTAGACGTATCGTTTGAATTCAAGAACAGTCGGACGACGATGTTGTTCTGTAGGTGTTGTTGATGTTTACTGCTCTGCTCTGATATGATATGATCTGATAGATTTCCTTTTCAAATGGGGTCGTAGTATTCCATAATGAAAGAGAAGTCAACCTACTGTAGTAGGTTCGTAATAAAGGAGAAGGCTACGGCGACGGAGTGGTGTTGGCCAAAAGTTGTAATTGGGAGTGTACAATTGACAGTACTTTTTGCTGATCATGTTAATACACTTGTTTATACTCCCTGTTGCCATGGCTTTGGCTTGGCGTTGTATCAACAAGCTGAGATTTAATTGGTTCTTTTCTGAATTCTTTAGGCTCTTCCTTTGCTGGATTTGGATTTGTTGTCTGTTTTCACTATTTGGTTTAGGAGAAACTTGAGTTGGCATCATGGTGTTTCCATTGTATGCTTGAGAGATATCATGGGACTGATTTTATGTAGGAATGCCAGTCTACCCCGCCTCTTTAACTTGTTTTTTCTGCTTCGTAGGCCAGATCGCAAGTTCTTCTCGTTCTGCCTGGTATCTGATTGCTAATTATTTGTTAACAGATTGTGAGATCGTGAGGTATGTCTTCTGCCTTCAAAGCCTTCTTGAACAGTCCTGTCGGCCCGAAAACAGTTCATTTTTGGGGACCTGTTGCTAACTGGGGGTTTGTTGCATCAGTAAGTCCTATATTCTACATTGAATATCATACATGCATTTTATTTTTGATAGTGTGAGTATCTATAGAAATATTTTTAACGTTATGAACTTTACAGGGTTTGGCTGACATGAAAAAACCTCCTGAACTGATATCTGGAAACATGACAACAGGTTGATATGGTCTCTTGCCGATAACTTCATATGAGCCTTGATTGATTTGTTGGTGTTCTGATGAGATATATTTCTGATGGTGTTACAGTAATGTGCATATACTCGGCATTGTTCATGAGGTTCGCATGGGTTGTGCAGCCCCGCAACTACCTACTTTTTGCTTGCCACGTTTCGAATGAGTGCGTACAGCTCTATCAGCTCTCCCGTTGGGCTGGAGCTTATGGGTTAGTTATGAAGTTCTCTTTTAAGCTTTCCATATCATTTGTATCTGAACATAATTGAGCTTATACTGCAAGTTACGCTTTCCACAACATTTGTATCTGAACATACTTGAGCTTTATACCGCAAGTTCTGAAACTTGTACTAAGTGGTGAAGATGATATCATGAGAGAAGGTGTTAATAAAAAGCACACAATTATGACAGTATTGTCCAGAATATGTGTGGAATATTGGGTGATCTGTTAACGGTTCTCCCTGAGGGTCCATGACTTGTGTAAACGAAATCGAATTGTGTAATGGGTCATGTTACCTACGTATGAAATACAAACCATACTACGAATTTCTTATCTGATTACTTTCTTGTTTTAATGACAGATACTTGCCACACAAGAAAGGGGAGAACTCTGCCAGCAAGAGCCATTGATCAATGGTAATGCGAAACTGGTATTTTGTTAGACATCGAACAATTGGTGTAGCTTGTATACGACTATCCTCGACATTTTTGAGATACTACATCAAAAATTGAATAAAATTCTGAACGATAGATTGGTTTGCTTATGGTTATTTCGGCAAGAGACATGACTGGAAGTAGAAAATTATGCCATGGTGCTGACAAGCTTGTGGGAGCGTTCTTTTGCAGCAGCTGCTGATCTGAGTTCTGGCAGCCTACTCATATACCGATCCCAATTTCGACCCACCCGCCGTCTCCTCCGCCACCTTCGGCATCTTCCTCTTCTTCTCTGCCGCCATTGCTTTAGAGGGGTGTTTTAATACACAGCATCAAGCTATGATGGAAAATGCAACTAAGGTGCCCCATACAGATATGGGAATAAGGCTCAGAAAGAGACTAAATATTTATGTTACACTCAAATTGTAATAGTTTCTATTTCAAAGGTTTTAATAAGAAAATACTCCATTAAATTGAAAATCCATATGTTCCACTTATTCCTCTGTATAGAAAACTGTACATCTTATCATTTTCAACAAGAGTCACCCCTTCCCATTTTATAATGATGGTCATTATTTGATTTTGATCAGTAATTTATCTGTTGTATTGAATTTTATTTTTAATCAAATCTTAGTGAGAAAAAAAAACATACAAGATGAAGTATAATGGCAAACCAATCATCCCAAATTGGATGGGATTAGGAGTAGCATCATTGGTTCGAGGGACTTATCATAGCGTGAAGAAGTTCCATCAAATTAAATTGAAGAGGAGAGGCAAGAGAATCCCCGGCGGGCGGCCCACAGTTTCCCGACACCGGCAGACCGTTCCGATGGAGAGGAGGGCTGTGTGAATGAGTCGAACCCCTCAACTCAACAATATCTCGTCATCGATCTCATCTTAAGATAAGAATCGAAGAATCGAAGGGAGGAGGAGGATGCCGAAGAGGACGACACACACGTACTCGAGCGAAGACGCGGTGAGAGACGGCGCCGACTCCGATCTCTTCGTTTATTACTGCAAGCACTGCAGTTCTCACGTCCTCATCACCGGTACCGAGTTCTTCAGTTCTTTCATTCCTCGATTTCTCATCCCTTTTAAGAGTTTTAGGGTTTGTTTGCGTTGCTAAAATTGGTTTATTGTAAGATACTCAATTGCAGAAGATGCCGAAAAGGAAAACCGACAAGGCTTATGCCTTGGACAAGCAGAAGCATCTTGCCAGGCTTAATACCACCGACGGAGGAAAGGTTCTCTTGAAACGGTAGGTAATGCTACTCATGAAGTATTAGACTTATATACTTCAATGTGCATTATATGTAAGCACGCATTTTCATCTAGTTTTTTCCCCCTTTTGTTGTTGTGAGTGTGATCCCTTGCTGTCATTGGGGTCAACGTTAAATGTTCTCAATTTTAGAATCTCATGTTTGCTGTCTATATTTTTCTCCAGAGGAGAAGGTAAGCTAGAGAAGCAGTACAGGATGAACTGCGTTGGTTGCGGGCTTTTTGTTTGCTATCGAGCTGAAGAAGATGTTGAACATGCATCACTACTCTACATCGTCGATGGTGCACTCAGTACCATAGCCGCTGAGACTAACCCCCAGGTAGTAAATTTTTCTCTCAGGGAATAGAATACTGTAGATAGTGATGTGGTGACTTGGTGATAAACATCCTTTCTCATCCTTTGCTTTCAATTATGTCTTCATTTTTTTTTTTATTCTGTATGATTGACCTTTATGATCGTGGTGATAATTGGGAAGCTGACTTCTACAATGGGAGCATCACCTTTTCTAGAATTTACTTTAATCGGCCTATGGAAGAAGTATTGTTCTCTGTTCTGTATGTAGGATGCTCCTGTGCCGCCTTGCATATCTCAGTTAGAAGGAGGGCTTGTTCAAGTGGCCATTGAAGTGGAAGACCGTGCCCAACGTTCAGCAATTACAAGTAAAGTTGTACATATAAACTTTTCATGTAGCCAATGGAAACTGAAAATCTATATAGGCATCTAAAGAGTCTACAAATAGACCAATCTAAGAGGACTGAAATAGTCATCCAAGTGTTTACTTCAAGAAGCTTTTCTGGTTTGCTTGTTTACGAGTAACCACTGACAATATAGATTCATAATGTGGCTTCCTTTTCTCTTGCTTAGGAGTGAATGCTGATGATGTGAGAGTGACCGTGGCTGCACCTGCTACTCGGGGTGAAGCAAACAGCGAACTCTTGGAGTTCATGGGAAAAGTATTGATGATGCCTTGCCTGCATATTTATATATAGACGTAGTTGAATGATGAGGTTAATCAACATTCTTTGTGCTCCAGGTACTTGGACTTAGGCTGAGTCAAATGACACTCCAGAGAGGATGGAATAACAAATCAAAGCTGCTCGTGGTTTGTTCATCTTCTCTCTTTCTTTGGTCTTTTTCATGTATGATTGATCAATATATTTGATCATCCATATCAAAAAAAAAGAAAAGAAAAAAAAACAGTGTTTGATCCTCCACACCCAATTAAAAGGTATCTGATCAATACGATAGAGATTATGTTAAATACCGACTTATCCTTTTTTTTCACTAAAGAAAATGGAGATCACGTTATCCTTGTGTTTCCTTTTTATTATAAATGCTGCCATGCTTGCCAGGATACAAAATAGTGAGTTCTCATGAAAGCTGAGGGTATGGCCTGTATAGATAATAGCTGCTGCATTCTAGCAAAACCTTCAAGCTTGTTTTATGTTCTTCTTGGGATTTAATCTTTCTAGGTCAAATGTTTTAACTGACATCGTCCATGAAACAGGTGGAAGATTTGACTGCTCGACAAGTCTATGAGAAGCTTTTAGAGGCGGTTCAACCTTGAAGATATCTGTATGGTTCTTCAGTCGGTTGATTGTCTATTTATTCATGTGAAATTATAGCTGTTGTAAAATTAACTACTGTGGACACAGCATTGTGCTTTTGATTTTTTTTAAGCATCCAAGTTTGACAACTTTCGTCCCGATAGCAACGAAAGCAAACTCTTGTCAGAGAACAGAACACATTGTACTAGTGCTATCAGGATTCAGGAGTTGTTTGTTTTCGTTTCAGCCAAGCTATGTTGTCTTGGTTGACAGGGAAACAAAACAGATTTGTAAGAAACTCTTGATCATGGAAAAGAATGTGGACTTGTTGTTTTCGTAGCCAAACTTAGTAACTTACTGCTCTGGCATCAACTTCGTATGATAGCATGCTTTGTCTAACTTTCAGTTTCAGCTCATTTTTTTGTAGTTAGGCCTAGTGCTAGGTTATGAATTCGACACTCTGGCTTAGCTTCAAGGCGTGGTTCAAGTCATAGGCACATAATGCACATTGCCTTACAATACGATGCAGATGTTCTCTTCCAAGGGTGTCTTAGTGCTCTACATGCTGCATAAGGAGCTAAATCAATCAATCAAATATCAGATGTAATGAAGTACAAAATTGCAAATCCTATATATTTTGTACACCGGTATGTATTCTCTGTTCTATAGAGGCTAGAGCCCGTTTGGCAAGTTCCTTCTCTTCACTCTAACTTTGAACCCACCGGCCATCTGAGCCGTCAAGTATGGAACAAAAATAGCTGGTTCTAGCGATATTGGCTGGAACTCAAACCTCTTCAGAATTGTAGTCACAACATATTTCATTTGCATGAAGGCCATTTCTTTTCCTAGACATACCCTCGGACCAGCCTGGAAAACTGGAAACACATAGGGGCTCACCGATTTCAACACCTCGTCCTTGCCTTGTGGAGAATCTTCGAACCAACGATCTGGTTTGAACTTGAACCGATCATCTCCCCAAAGTGTCTCCATCCTCCCCATGCCGTATGGAAAATAAGTGACCCTGTTTCCCTTCTTTACCTTTGTCCCGTCTGGTAAAACATCGTCTCCTGCAGCATGCTTCGAGTCCCACGCCACTGGTGGGAAGAGCCGCATTGTCTCGCACAAAGAAGCATGCAAGTATTTCATACTTTTCAAGGAATCGTAGTCACTTGAAAATGTAGTGGTTCTCACTTCATTCAGGATCTTTTCCTTGACACTAGGATCTCGTGAGAGAGAGTAGTGATAGGTCCAGCCAAATGCTTGGCCGGTGCATGTGTGAACAGTGGCCGGTGAACATGTGGCCGGTGCACATGTGAATAGTGGCCGGTGAAAACCAAAAACACGTTTTTGGTTTTTCACATTTCCTACCTTCATCACTATAAAAGGGGAAGGGGTTGAGCCTGAAAAATTATCCCATCCTCCAGAAGCAAAGGGATCAAACACAATACAAAGTGTCTACCTCCGATGATTGCATCGGTTTAGGAAGTTTTTGAGGGATTT